>OZ026595.1:46227893-46230393 GCA_964020085.1 Micromussa lordhowensis | reverse complement strand
ATAGTGTTTGGCAGATGGGCGAGTATGTATTTTTGTGGCATTTGCCCAGTCTATCACATTTAAACAAATTATTTTGTAATTTGCATGATTTATGAATTGAGTTCGGCGCGTGTTTGGAGCGACGTTTGCCGGCACGCCGAGCCGCTGTCGCATTATCCGAGTTGGCAACTCGAACCTATGCTAGAGTCGAATCGATTAATTTGAGTCGAATTTAATTGCAGCAAACGTCGCATCATTCATGCGCCTATCTCGAAATAAATAGGTTCGATGAATTATATTCGAGTTGGATTCGACGTTTGCTCTAGGCCTAAGTCTTAATTTAAACATTGTTGTAAAAAGCTTTTTCCTCAGACTACCATTGTAAATAGGTGCCACAAACCAGAAGCGTAACACTTTGTAAAACTGCCAAATCTATTAAAACAATTATTTGCTAATCTTTCTTTGTTTTTTTCGACTGGTTCTTGGTCGGTTTTGACATAAACTTCAGTACTTGACGTCTTCAGAGTTATTAAGCTTAGGTACTTTCCGCGTTTAGCGCGCACGTACACGAACTCGCACAAACAGCCGTGATTTTAAAACTTTTCTCTGTTTCTGCTGAAACCCTTGACATACAATTTTTAGCTTTATAAAAATTGGATTGAAATATGTGAACCCCCATGCATTACAACCTCTGTGAAAACGTTTTTTGTACTACAGTAATTTTTCAGATACAACAAAATGTTTCGCCACTGAAATTAAACTTATGTGTCGGAATCGTGTAATTCATTAGGGTAATCCATTTGAAAGCTCGAACTGTTCCAGTATTTGTTTATGCAGAACTATTTTTCTTAGGCCAATACTTTAAATAATCGCTTTATTGTACACTTTGTTATAATTGTAATAGGGAATTTAATTCATGGACATTATAAAATAAAGTTTTGATGTCTGTGCGAATGAAGGTAACTGTTTTAAGTTCCGGTTGAAAATAAAGTAATCATTTATTCCGTCACTGTTTACAATACGTTTTTAACCTTCAAAATCGTATTTAGTAAAATTACTGAGCTTGCATCGGTTGCCTTAAGCAACTTAAATTGTTTCATTTAATGTTGGCATTAATTTGATTTCATTCGCATTGCTGCGACTTCTAGTTTAAGTCTTATAATTTCAAGAATTAAACAACACTTTTTAGGTGGGAAGTGCATTTAAGTGTACCACAAACGCGCTTTTTTTTGTTTTGTTCTACAACTATCTGTATCAACTTACCGTCTTCTCAGGTATACATTGTCCCTGAGCAGACAGCAGCCATAAAAAAATAATTAAAAAAAGTCGTCAAAAGTTCCGTTTAAAGAAAATGCAAGTCCAGCCGTTGTCCAGTCCTTGGAATTTTTTTTTTCTAGCTAACCTTTTGAGCGCGGCGTCGCAGTGAACAAAAAGCGCGCGAAAGTATAGCTTTTTCGTTCTTTCCTCCAGGCCCTCTCCTCTGAAAAAAATCTTAAACATCGATCCTCGCCAAACGCAAATTGAAATTACAAGAAAGTGACAACGCCATCATAAAGAGCATACTCTCAAGCCTTTGACAAAATTTCCTTTTATTCCTACCTCAAATGGTCGTTGAGCAGGAAGCTGACAAACTTTTCAGTTAGATTTTCTACTGCCGCACTTTTTTAGGAAAAAGTAATCATGGCCATTTTTAAAATACTATTTATTAAACTACAACTTCGCATAAAAATATTCTTGGAGAAAGGTTCTAGTAAACTTTTAGAGCGAATATTAAACTTCGGTCCGTTCTGGTCACGTGATCGATGACGTCACAGCATTAAAAATGACAAAAACGTATATGTCATAAAAATATCTACCAATATCCAAATTTTTTTTTCCTCGTGTTTAATGCAACGCGAGATTTCACTTGTATATACCTCCCTTAATATTTATATTTTGTTTTAAAAGCAAGCAACCGAAAAGATGATCCTCCGTATACGTTGGATCAATAGTGATCTAATCGACTTCACCGACACAACGTAAATTGTTTTTTTCAACATGTACTATATTTCGGCTGGCCAAACCAGCCTTCTTCAGGTACAGGTACCTGAAGAAGGCTGGTTTGGCCAGCCGAAATATAGTACACGTTCAAAAAAACATTCTACGTTGTGTCGGTTTCTGCCTTTATATTCTTCATTTATATTTTGTTCGGTACCCGGGCAGTCCGAAATGGCTCACACCATTGTGCTTCAAACCACGTTGACTGCTTTTTCAATAACAAAATAATTTCGTCACAGTGAGCAAAAACGCACTTGTGAACATAGTCACGTGACCAATGACGTCATCGCCCTTAGTCTTGTACAACAATTAGTTTATGGTAAGACTTATTTCTAGACAACGTGGGGGTCTTGCTGCCCTCAAACTGACCAAGTTATTTGGGATTGACGATTTTCCAGCTGCAAATGATTCTGGGAAGGTTCTTATTATAATTATATATTGTTATTTAATTATTATTATATGCCGTGGATCATGACTAACGAAT
>OZ026595.1:46175393-46225393 GCA_964020085.1 Micromussa lordhowensis | reverse complement strand
GTCTAACTTAAGGTTTTCATGACGAAAAGCCACTATTTTAAGCTGTCAGAGTATCTTTAAGGGTGCGCTATAAAACATTACAATAAAAAACGCTCTTATTTCTGTTTTTAAGCTCGATTTCTGCCGGTCTTTCGAGTCTGGTCTGTTAGCGCCAGATCCTTTCCTGAACAGCGGCTGGTAGTCAAGCCCGTCTAAAGTGGTATCTTTTAGGGGTCAAATAAAGCTAAAGTTGGTCTCCTTTAGGGGTTTAATTCAATTTAATCCCTGACCTATGAGAGTACCCCGTGGGGGTTCTCTTGCTCTGTCGCAAATGCTGTTAAATATTTTTTGGCGAATTTCAACCTCGATATTCTTATAAAACAAATTCTTATAAAAAAAGAAAGAATGTAAATTAGTTCTGAAAAACCTTACCTGGTATAAAATAATAATAAGTGTATTGTATTGTTATTTGTATTCTAGAATACCTGTTGTAGAGTACAATATCTGGAACCCAAACTTGAGAGGCATCTACGTTGATTTCGTCAATTCCACCGTACTGAGATTCATTCCACGTCAGCAACGGATTATTCCACTCCTGAAGAAATATTACCAGTCAAAGCTCAAAACAATGATCTTGAAACTAGAGTAGCTTTGTGGGTGGGGTTATTGCACACAAAAGTTTCCATGGTTTAAAATATGTATTGTTGGCTCGCTACAATTGTTAAGTTCACTAGCTTGTAATCCAGGGCCGGGTTGTTCGAAAGCCGGTTAAAAAGAGAAGGCCAAACAATATAAACAAAAAACCTCGCTAACCCGAAATTCTCGCTAACCCTGGGTTAGCTTAATCGGGCTTTGAACAGCCCGGCCCTGAAAACTATCTCAACAAATGTCTGTGCCCGGTGGGAATATTGAATACGTCCGGAAGAAGTGATAGGATGTTCGCCATGGGGTCAGGCGTCATCATTGATCACTTTGCAAGGTTTGACTCAATAAAACAACACGAGGACAATGGTCAAGGCTTGAAGCCACGAGTTCCATAAAGTAACCTTACGCAGACGTACTGTCCAGTGCAAACGTTAACCGAACTTGTAATTTATTTGCCCCGCTAGCTAGGCCGGTTCATTTCGAATGAAGACAACTAAACAAGTTTACAAGGATAAGTAATACTTAACACTTGTTATCAACATTTACTATGTGTAACAGTTGTGACATACTAACCTGATATGTATATAGAATGACCTGGAGGAGTTGCTCGTTGTCCTTCTGGATTGCATGCGTAAAAATGTACACGAAAAATTTGTTATGATTAAATCAGACCCGCCCTAAAAGCATCCCATGTGAATGACACTATGTTTAAATATGTGTTCCCCCAGGATTGTCTTGAATACTTCAGTCCAACAAAAAGCAAGTTAAGGCGGATTGACAAGCGTGTAAGCACGTCTGTAGGCACAAGCGCCAATCTCGTTCCCAGAGTCTTCGTTCCCCTTGACCAGCGGTCGGAAAACGAGAGCTCTGGGAGCAACCATTTCAGGCATGCGCCATAGATGCAGACTGTGCAGTGAAACTGGATGGGCAGAATTCGGTTATTTCCTTTGTTATTTCCTTTGTTATTTCAAACTATTTTCTATATATCTCCTATACATGTGACTTTTGTACATAGCTTGATTTATCTATGGTTTGTCTCCACTTAATTTTAATGTTTGCCTATTTTTTTCTTATATGTGTGTATAATGATTTCCCATAGTATTTTATGATGTATTAATATTAATCTGGCACGTTCACGTTAAAACGAGTTATACTCATTAGTGAAACGTGGATAAATATACTAAAAATTACTACTGCTACTACAAGCTTAAGAGGGTGGCACTTCAAAGTATAAAACTAATGAACTCGTGGCCCTCTTAAAAATAGCTAAGTACAAAAGGATGCCTTCTGTCTCCCAAGGCGAGACCAGCACAAGCAGAAGTCGGTGACCCTCAATTTAAAGATGGTTTTAAGACACAAACGACGTAGTTGAGCATAAGATTACGCCCAATGCGATGAATATGTAAAGGCGTTAGCTATGCTTGTTTTTACCTTGTTTTTATTTACATCACACGTGTCAGGAATGCACTTGCACTTGTGCCTGCTCTGATGCACATGTTGGATCACGGATTGTGCATCTTGAAAAGTTTAGCCTAAATTTTTCAAGTTTGTCGTTTGCAGTCCGTGTTAATCTTCTGCATTCTTGACCATCTTTGTTCCTTTATGATTTAGTATTATCTCTTTGGTGTTTTTCTATCTTAGTGAACAATATTTGCAGGTTTCTTTCAATTTTTAGGTAATTTAAATTGTTTCTAGATTTGATTGCACTGACGGACATATATACTCACCAAGTCAATAATTTGTTTGAGTTTTGCTCTGAACGTGACCACAACCTGATCATTTCTCTTCATCACAGGACGGGAATACTTGCTGTAGTTTTGAAATAGGTCATGCAGAAGCCTCTGCTCTTTATTAGGTACTGCCGCTATTAAATGAGTTAGAAGAAAACGTAATGTACATCGACAGAAAAAAATTCTACGTGTGATAACTTAATGATGTCTTAGTCGGTGTGGTAGGTAACAATGTGCTTGGTGCCGGGTAGGATGCTAGATTTGCTTATTGTCAAGGCAATAGCGTACAAATTATTGAAATGTACTCCCATTCTGCTTACACCTTTGCGCGCCAGTCCCGTGTTACTGACTTGGCTCACCCCACCCCCCTGTACCCCCCCCCCCGCCCCCGCCCCACCCTTCAGAGCCCTTGCCGGATTTAAAAAGTTTTCTCTGAGTTGTAATTAGATTTCCTTTTGAAAAAAGGTAGCAAAGGTACGTATATAAAAATAAAGGCAGCGTGTGCTTCATAGTGGTTTCTTAGAACTAGCATAAGTGTACTTCCGTCTAAACCTGACGTCATCCAACTTCAGTTAAGGTGGGGGTTTACCTGAATTAAAGTGAAATTTGAGGAAGTTTAAAGAGAGATTGAAAGGGGGAGAAAAGGTTATGGAACACCACCAGACAGTTGCCCGACCCCACAATGGCACTCGGGTTGTTAGGCAACTGTTTGGTGTGTATCTATCAATTTTTAACTTCAAACTCTAATTTTAAAACAACACCAAATCTTCAAAATTTCCTATTTCCATAAATTTTACTAATCCTTTGAGAAAAACTATCTGTCTCCAAATAAACCTAAAAATCACCAAAAAATTTACAAAACGGCGCAAAACATAGATGTGTGTAATGAGTGAACAGATTCTTGATTGCTTGAAACGTAAACGAGATATTTGCATTAAGAACATAATACCAAGCCAAAATACGGCTTTCAGGTGGACCCCCGCCTTAAGCACAAGGGTTTCTCGTTGATTTACGGTCGAGACGAAAACTACGAACCGTTGATGTTCCAGAATTACAGTTTTGAAAGCGGCGAATACTTACCGTCGGCTGTTACTAGAAGGTCCAACATTAACAAAGTTACAAGCACGACGTACGGTTCTTTCAACATCTCAGTTCTCGTTATGCAAAAATGCATATCAGTTCATCCCAAGAATCTGGGAAATAAAAGGAAAAAAGCTTTGTGGACCATAATAAGGTTTAGGAAAGCAAAACTAAAGCAATACATTCGAAATCAATGTCGGTAGACCTGAAAATCAATCTACACTGGACTATTGTGAATTAAGAAGGAGAACTAGGGGCTGGTTTTCATTTCCGGGTCAGAAAATCAATTGTCCACTTTATCAAACCAACAATCGATCGAAAGAAAGGTTGGATCAGAAATGGCACAAGCAAAACGACCCCAACGATGCACGGTGTACGTGCATGTGTTATCCTGGAACTCTGTCTTTTGAAGTAAATGAAAATTTGAATATTCGTTTGCCATTAGTGATAGTTATCCTGCTTTGAAAATAAACATTAACAATGGCCGATGAAATCTCGAAGACAACATACTTAATAGAAATTCAGCATTATACCGTGCATTTCTTTGGTTTAGTGCTTCAATTAAGAGGTTGTAGATCTGGAGCCAAAGATAGCTTACCAGCTTTTATGCATATCTTCTTGACAAAAGTGGCTGACCCCTGCACAAACACCACTAGTCTTCATTTTATGAAAGGATATTTAATAACAGATACTATACAGCTGAGTATGAACATCTACGCAGTTGCATTTAATAATTACAAGAAAATTCAGCCATGGCAAGCGCAATAACAGTGCAGGATCTCTTATCAAGTGCCATGGTACGTGTATTCTAAGTGTTCTCATTTTGTCGCCTAGGGAAATTTATGTGGTAATGAAAACATTTGAAAATGTGCAGTCTGTTATATTACCGCGGAAGCTGGAAACGTTCTTGTGTTACTGATCCTAAAAATGTTTCATGACTTTTCAGGTTTGAATGGAAAATGAAACGTCCGTATATTTCATGTTGGTCAAGGATTAAAAGACTTTTGTTTCAGAAAGAAGGCTGGAATAAGCCTGTTTTAAAATATGGTCGCTTGAATTTATATTTCGTATATTTTTCCTTACTAAAAGTTATGAACATTCTTACCTTCTGGTAAAATGTGACTGCAGTTTTAGTTCTTAACCTTTTCCGGAATTATGCCAACCAACGTCCAAAACGCAGACTGAAACAACTTATCTCGTTATCTGAACATGATTCTCGGAACTGCCAGACACCTTTTAATCAGCTTATTCAGGTCAGTGTTTTAGAACTTAAATGCAAACATGGTATTACATCAGTTTTATTGAAAACTCTTTAATTATGGACGAAGCTTTAAACTACATATCGAACGTTATCATGAAAGCACTTAAAACGTTCTTTAAAAAAAATGTGTTCAAGTTTACAACTGACTCCTTGATAACAAATACGAAGAAACTCCAACTGTCTTGGATTACGCTTTTTAAGTAACCATATATTGGACCTCAAAGAGAAATTTCCCTCGTGGTAAATGAGTTATAGCTTTCCTTAGAGGTGTTAGGCCTTAAAAAGTTATAAATATTTGATTTCCATCTGCAAAAAGATCGATATATATTGTAAAATTACAATGAAAATGCCTCACAACTTGCACGAAAATGTTGCTGTTCTGAGTTAAGGGAGGAAAATGAATGAAATTGCCGCATAGTAAGGCGAAATAAATGGAATATTCTCAGGCCAACACCGTTTCTGGCACAACCAGAAATTTAGAGATTTCAATTTACCTATAGATTAAATCAGTTTTGTCACTTGTCTGCATGTATAGTGACTTTCTATAGCGCTTTACATCTGCTTCCGAACTAATCGTTAATCCCTTTTATTGCATGGCTAGCTCTGCGGGCGGTCATAATGAACCAATTTGTCTGCTGTGATTGGCTAACGTAGCGGGAACGATGAGATTTTTTTTCCGCTAGGGATTATACGCTGTTTACCGCAAGAAAATGTTATTTTATTGTTTATGCCATTCAATATATCCTATATTAAGCAGACCAAGCTTACCCGACTAAGATAGCTGGATATTGGTCTCGATGCCAGTTCTAGAAAGCCTCGGTCCATAAACTAACGCTTGATCAATAACCATGCCATGAAAGTGACAGCAGCGTAGCTCAAAGAGTACCTCAAAGTGATCTTTAGCTGAACAAAAGCAAAAAGCAACCAAATTGTAAACTTAACGAAATTTTTTAGCCTTTCACCCGTGTATTCGGTTGCATGTCGACGTATGCTCTTCAATAGTCACTCTAAAAGTATGATACACACAATACAATACAACACAATGCAATACAATCAATTTATTTACGTCAACACATGGGACGAGTTTGCCCTCACGTCCCAGCCAGAAGCTCATGTTAAAACGCAATCGAATCACACTATAAATTGTTATGTCCTGATGGATCGCAGCAAAAGATTATTATATATGTTAGAAATGTTAGCTTGATTTTTCATGTTTCCTGTAACGATTACACAATGGTATATTTGAGAATTTTTTAATTTTTAATTTCTAAATCTACACCACGTAGCTTCATCTCCATGCTGATTTAATTTTACTTATTAAAACTGAACAGTGTTAGATTTCATTAAAATGTATAGGTATAAGAAGAACTGATTGCACAATCCACTCTTAGAACCATAGTCAGGTTGTTATTGAGGCAAACTTAGCGCAGCATAACAAAGATCTACTTAAAAAACGATTACGTATAATTTTTAAGTAATTCGTACTTCTTCGATTAAGCGCCCGGCACTATTTTTAATTAAACAGACGAGCTAGTACCCATGGCAATCCATTCTGCGCAGCTTCAAAATGTCGTCTACATTCTTTGATTGACATCCATATAATATCTTTCGAAAGGGCTTTCTATATCGTGAAGTACTCTCCTGAGAATAAAGTAGCTATATAATGTACATGAGCACACCATTGCCGAAGAACTAACAACGAGTGCATGCGTTACGTAAGGCGTTTTATTGTTCAGTATGACTGTTATGTCCTCCTGAGTTATTACATTTTTGCTAGAGGAGACTAATGTGTCATGGCTATTTTTAGGCAAATTCTGGCACGATTAACACAATAAAAATAAAAAAGAGCGGGATGGCAATTCCAAAACCAATGGCAAGAATTGCTGAAAATCTTGTATCTCTGGATGCGTCTTCGGCTCTTTTGAGGTCATCTTCTTCATAGCGCTGATTAGTCTGAAAAACATTTTTTATTTAGTTATTTGTTTTTTTGACTCCAGAGTTTCCTAATTACATAAACTTACATAAACTACGAGTTAGGTAAATACGTAGAGCAGAACATTACAGCGATCCAAACGACCACTTAAAGATGCATGAGTTTTCAATCGAACCTTCGCTAAGACATTCCAAAATCCGATCATTGTAGTATAACAGTAATAAATTGCTGGTTGTTCATTCACAAAAGACGATGATCTAGACGCAATCTCGTGCACTTTGGAATAGGTAAGCACTTGTAAATTTTTCAAAGGTTACAAATAATATTGCACTCGCTCTACCGGCTCGTGCAATTTGTTTTACTCGTTGAAAATTATTCCAGAAACTCTTCGATTACAGTGTACCTAAACAAACAGCTGACAAGTGTACACTGAAGCACGAGTTTTGTGGAAAACTAGACTTCAAACTTCAACTCGAACTAGACCACTGGATAAAGGCCAAGAGTTATGTTCTGAGCTTGGGGTAACTGCGAGTTAGCCCGGCATTTTTTTTTTCTCTCTCCATTCAGGCTCCAACCCAAGGATTTCTCCAGCAGCTAGCTTAATAACTCATATTCTAAGTTGCTATGGAGTAAATGAGTGAGCTATTGTACCTACCAGATATGACATGATAATTGCCAGGAGGCCAAGCAATGGACAGAAGAATATCGACACAATGGCCAGAACGCGGTAGTCGTTCGGAGGAGCTTCTCTGAGTGGCCCTCGCTGAGAAAATGAGTGCACAACAAATGGCATTTTAGTAAGGACATCGGTCAACATACAGGTAGTGGACCCATTGTAATATCTTACATGAGAAACGACGGCTAGAGAGCTTTAAAATATTATTTTAAATTAGCCCGGCCGTATGAAACTGTGTGAGCGGATTACGTTAAATAATGGCTAAGGATAAAATCGCCACTCTTGAAACATCTGGAAGACTGTACTCTAATAGCAATAGGCCACTTTCGATATATTAGGATTCAGCTTGATAGTGATGCCTAGAGGACACAAAGAAAAGAAATGAATAAACAATTTCCTTTGTTTGTGTCCTCTACGCCTCACTGCCAAGCTGAATTTTAATATACCAAAGACGGTCTATTACATCGTCCAGTGTCCAGCTTGGAAGATAGAGCATAAGATTTAATTACAAAAACGCTACTGATACTCACTGGTTCCATGTGGAAACCAACTGGTACCTGAAAATAAATTGTTATTAAATAAAGATAATCAGCAACAGATGAAAATAGTATAACGTACAGTCACAAACATTCTTTTCTGTAAGCCAATTGGGGAAACCGAGCTGAAAAGATGATGAACTGTTATAAAATAAGCCACTACACGTGCTCTCATTGGTCGATAGGTGTACATGTGTACAGGTGAGAGAAAGTAAAAACGGTTGTGACGTTTTATATTCGCGCGTGATAGCTGACGAGGACGCAGCCCGAGTCAACTATCACTCCTAGAAATCGAGAGCGAATAATGTAATTATTTTAGTATAAATCTACTAGTCGCTCAAATCTTTATCTAAATCCCCTTCAGGGTATCTATCTAAGATTGTTACGTTTAACGTACCCCGCGGTAGCCCTCTTGTTTATCACTGCCCTGCATTTTCAATATAAAATGAACTCCTGGCAACAAACAAAGAAGAACAACGTTTAGTAATTGAAAAAAGTAAACAATCAATAAATAGAAGTAATAATAGTACATTTGCAGAGTGCTAGGGTGCAATTTTTGTGACTACTGCTGCTAGGTGCCAGAATGTCATCATGCGCGTAAATAAGTAGAGTGTCCAATTTTCGGATTGTATTCGGAACTATTCGATCTTCTGTGACTGTCGGATTGTAACTGATAATCGGTCCGGAATGAAAAAAATTCGAACATATAAAGTTGGTATTCTCGCGGTTTTGCTCGATTGATAATCGGACATATGCTGGTTTCATCTCGGATATTATACGATAATGCCGAACTGGGCCTTAATTCTGTCGCCAATGATCGATTTTATATCGACTGCCCACGCCTTCGCCTGCCTGCAACGAAGAACGTAGCAATAACGTTCTGGTTGAACTGCCATCAACATTCCATGGTTGGTATGATCCTGTACTACGAGGCAAAATAGTTTACTAGACTCTGGCATGTGTCTCGTGTGGAATGTGACAATTTAGCCTTATTTGTCAAGCAAACACCAATTATGACAAGTTGTTCTTATGCCAGTACTGGAAACTGTATTGAGCCACCTTAAAATAAATGCAGGTCCTACCAATCAGTACAATAGAAATTCTCGACCATGCACAAGAGATAAAGAACCATGCAGAGTGCCATTGAAACGAGTTTAAACGCAGAAACCTGAGAAAGGGTTGCAAACTTTTGATCAAAAAATAAGTTTCCTGTTTCATCTGTTTTGTATAGCATTGCTATCCTTTTAAAACAATGGAATAGCAGGTTTGTTAAAAAGCAAGGCAGTTTCTACGGCTAATATTTTGTGAAAGATAAAATGTATAGAGTGGCATGTAATTCATCAGAAAGACATATTTTGCTGTCTGGGGATATCGAATCAAACCCTGGTCCTGCTTCAAATAATATTGCATCATCTAAAGAAATATGTAGCACTGGTTCGGATTCAGTGTTTAATGACTGGTTGCGTAGACAGGGGTTAAGATCGTTAGAAGTTGGAGGAATAGAGGAATTTGCTTATTCAGAGCTGTAGAACATCAGTTATTCAATGATGCCAGTCGTCATTTGGAAATAGAAGTGCCGGTGTTCAATATTTGCAGAATAATGCTGACCGATTAATAGAAAGCGTTTTAGATATGACATCCATGGACATACTGGATATGTA
Source organism: Micromussa lordhowensis (assembly GCA_964020085.1). Classification (NCBI taxonomy): domain Eukaryota; kingdom Metazoa; phylum Cnidaria; class Anthozoa; order Scleractinia; family Lobophylliidae; genus Micromussa; species Micromussa lordhowensis. Next base: position 46,215,892 of record OZ026595.1, on the reverse strand, counting down.
TTTAGACCAAGGTACATGGGCTGATCATACTATACAAGCAATAAGAGATATATATATGCTGTGAATTTAAAAATTGTAGAGTCAGATGAAATTTTCGCTGAAATGACTTTGGTTGAACCTCTTAATGAGGCCTTCCAAGGGGGTATCCTTGTCGCCATGTCGAATCCTTTGGTGCACCGATGTCGCCTAACCAGCGGAAGCGAATGTCGCTGTCTTTTTTCTGCATGAAGTCATAATTGTCGCTGTCACTGCAAGGTTGATTTTTTAGAGTTTATTCAATGGAAAAGCACGCAAGGTTGTAACATTTACAGACTTTCCAAGAGAATAGAATTTCTAAATAGGTAAAAAGTCCAAAATGGCCAATGTCGCTGTCTCAGTTTCTAGTGCTTCTCACTGATTAGAAATTCCCGTGTCGCTGGTTTTCAGGGTCGTGTCGCTAATCGCTTTTACCCTATGGAAGGCCTCCTTAATGCTTCACATAATTCAAGGTCTGTATTTATAGGACACATAGGTGAGATGCACTATATCTCTACTGTCCCAGTTGTATGTTAAAGAAGTTCAAGTGAAATAGTCAACCGAAAATCCATTGTTAATGATTGCAAAACACAACGATGTGGTAAAAAAGGAAAGCAGCTACTCGTCAGTTGGTAGAGAAGAAATTCATTCACTTGCTGATAATGTCTGTGCAAAAAATGTGCTAAATTCAAACTACCTGCGGCAAGTATTAGCAAAAAAAGAAATATAAAAAAAGCCAATTATATGAGATAATACAGAGCTAATAACAAAACTGTTGATGACAAAGAAAAGAAAAGAATCCAAATGAAGAAATAAAGAGCATGGAAGGCAACTGCAGAAAACAAAGCCGTAAATAATGCATAAATAAGGAATTACAGAGCAAGAATGGCATCTCCTGACCAAAAGGATAAACATAATGCTTATATGAGAGCCCACAGAGCAAAGCCAAAAACCAAAATTGAGTTGAGCATTTCAAAGTTTCATGAGATGATTGCCTAAGACCGTATATTTGTAGTTGTTGTGATCAGTCATGGTATAGACATGCAGTACTCAATGCTGAAAAACTCAGAGAGTCAAATCCTGGCATCGGTGAATACCTTGGTAATAAGAAAAGTTTGGATGATGTTGAATGGGTTTGTAAAACATGCCACGGTCATTTGGTTAAGTATAAAATTCCACCCTGTGCTGTTGTTAATGGCATAGTAATCCACAAAAGCCAGCTTTCTTTGATTTAAATGAATTAGAATGTAGATTGCAAGCACCAACAATTGCATCTCAAAAGATTATACAAGCTCCCAGGGGAAGACAGCTCAAGCTACAAGGCAACATTGTCAATGATCTAGCTGATCAATTCAAAACGAAGTTGCATTTCAAGGGTTCTGCAATATAAGACCTCATAAGGTAGAAACGAGTAATAGTATCAACATCAACAATGAAGAAACAATGAAGAAACAATGAAGAATTTCACCTCATGAAGAAGTTAGCAATGATATCTCTGATGAACAATCAGTAATAGTAAACGAAAACAGAAATAATCTTGAGTCAAACAATGTAGGTGCTGAAGATGAATGGCGTGAGGATGAAGAAGAAATACCTGCAGGTGTTTCTGATACTATGTTAACATCAATGATTAATGAGGGCCAGCATATAATAAATGTTGCTGCAGCAGAAGGTAATAGACCATTGAGTATATTTAGAGATAGTTACTGTGAAGAATTAGCTTATCCTGGAATATTCATTGGTCAGCGACGGCCAGTAAGTGCTAAGCAAGTACATTACAGTAATATAAGTTAATTAGAACTGCGAAGATCAGACATGTGTGTTGAAAACATCTTTTACAAAAGCAAGAAGTTGCAAATGAAATTTCTTCTAGGAAAATCAAACATTGCTCCAAGAGATGCAAGGGAAAATGAAAAACAATTAAAACAGGCAGGTGCAATAGACAGGTTCATCCGTTATGATGAGGGATTTAGATTCCTTAGCTCCATATTTTGAGAAAGCTGAAAAAGATCCATTTGCCATGATAAGACAGTTAGGACCTGCTTCATTGTTTTGTAGTTTCTCATCTAAAACACAATAATCCTACCTACTCAGAATTCTTGGTCAACTTGTTGATCATAAGGAATATACTGATGATCAACTAAACTGGGAGGAAAATTGTAGATTAATTCAGAGTGACCATGTAGCATTCAGTGTTTGGTTCAATAAGGAAGCTTAACCAGAAAAGCACTGCCGTGAGCTTATAATCCTATTTACGCCATGGAGAAATGACGAAATTGACTTACTTGATAAATTTTCCTCTTCCTAAGAATGTGTGTGTAATCAAGATTTCAATGAAATAGAACGAAACATGAATATAGTGGAACAAAGCTTTGACTCCTTATCAACTTGTACTCAAAGCATTGAGGAACAAGACAGGGCTGAAGGTAATCAGGACTTGCATCCCGACTTAAATAAACACTACAATTTGTCAGATGATATAGGAATACCATCGGCTGATTCAAACACAGAGCCAGAATGCTATAGTAAATGAATTTATTGCTAGAGCACATCGTGCTATCACAGGTACCGGGTATAGTATTAGAGCTTTAGATAAGATATTTTAGGCAAATACCTAGCGATCCTAGGAAGAGTAAACAGTTACATGCTACAATGAACTTAGCAGTAGGCGAAAGAACTGAAATATCTCTTAACACTAGAACAGATGATGGTATGACAAATGGTGCTGGTAATGTGACTAATACCCCATTCACACAAACCTGTTAAACATGTTTAAAAGTGGTTTAAATAAACAAGGTTAAAGTTTAGCTGCTCATACCATACATACCCCACAACTTAATAAGGTAAAAACCTGTTTGAATAAAATATGTTAGCAAGGTGGTTTGAAATTTGTTTTCTCAAAATGACTGCAAAGGGTAATCAACAAATTGGGAAAACCTAAAGTTGATTCAGTTAAACTAGTTAATTGGTGTGAATAGGGTATAAATTGATACAAGTACATAATACGGCCAGACCGTCTGGTATAATATGGGTCCAGTTTGACCATGCTGATTGGTGCGAAAACCAGACATGACAATAGGCAACTGTATGAACAAGGCAAGAACCAACATGGACACCTATAAAACCTATCACCACACAATTTGCTGTTGGCTGGAGCTGAACAATTTCCACTAAGGCCTGCCGTGCTAAAACAGCTGTATTCACAGGTCACAAGGTGATACAGAGACTAGAAATGTTGTTAACTTTGAAACCAGAACCAGAGTCATTCCTCACGAAAAATTATGTAGGACTAAGTTTACGGTAGCACCTCTACAAGGCCTGCATATCATTGACCTGTGTGAAGACAAAATAGCCGTTTAGTCGTGATGTCCGATCCAGAAAGAAATGAAACCTCTTAGAATGGAAGGCAAGCTTGATCTTTGCATTTCACATATCTATGATGTTGATCAAACAGCCATGAAAATATGTTTCTTAAATCCACGTTCTTTGCACAAACACATCAGTGATGTACGTGCAGACTCAAAGTACTTAAGTACAAATGTACGTAAGTACCTTTTTGAAACTATGTATGGCATACCCTCTCAGAAAATTGGTCTCTGTTCAGAACAGGAATAATGTTCACAAAAAGGAAAAACAATCATTTTTTTGTATTAACCTTACTCTTATTTCATGTCTTGTCCAGCAACACAATAAATAAATAACAATATTTAGAGAGGAAGCCCTACCAGCAGTTCACGGGGTCCTCTCTCTTAGTCGAAATGAAATTTGAAGGGAGGCAAGAACTAACACCAAACTCAACTAACATATGACCTGACTGGGCACAGAGTACATAGAAAAAAAACCCTTGGTGTGAGGCAAGAACCAACACCAAACTCAATCCACATATGACCTGACTGGGTACAGAGTACATAGAAAAAACCCTTGGAGTGAGACAAGAACCAACAACAAACTCAATCCACATATGACCTGACTGGGTACAGAGTACATAGAAAAAAACCCTTGGAGTGAGACAAGAACCAACAACAAATTCAATCCACATATGACCTGACTGGGTACAGAGTACATAGAAAAAAACCCTTGGAGTGAGGCAAGAACCAACACCAAACTCAACTCTCACATATGACCTGACTGGGTACGGAGTACATAGAAAAAAACCCTTGGAGTGAGGCAAGAACCAACACCAAACTCAATCCACATATGACCTGACTGGGTACAGAGTACATAGAAAAAAACCCTTGGAGTGAGACAAGAACCAACAACAAACTCAATCCACATATGACCTGACTGGGTACAGAGTACATAGAAAAAAACCCTTGGAGTGAGACAAGAACCAACAACAAATTCAATCCACATATGACCTGACTGGGTACAGAGTACATAGAAAAAAACCCTTGGAGTGAGGCAAGAACCAACACCAAACTCAACTCTCACATATGACCTGACTGGGTACGGAGTACATAGAAAAAAACCCTTGGAGTGAGGCAAGAACCAACACCAAACTCAACTCTCACATATGACCTGACTGGGTACAGAGTACATAGAAAAAAACCCTTGGAGTGAGGCAAGAACCAACACCAAACTCAACTCTCACATATGACCTGACTGGGTACAGAGTACATAGAAAAAAACCCTTGGAGTGAGGCAAGAACCAACACCAAACTCAACTCACATATGACCTGACTGGGTACAGAGTACATAGAAAAAAACCCTTGGAGTGAGGCAAGAACCAACAACAAACTCAATCCACATATGACCTGACTGGGTACAGAGTACATAGAAAAAAAGACCCTTGGAGTGAGACAAGAACCAACAACAAACTCAATCCACATATGACCTGACTGGGTACAGAGTACATAGAAAAAAACACCCTTGGAGTGTGACAAGAACCAATAACAAACTCAATCCACATATGACCTGACTGGGTACAGAGTACATAGAAAAAAAAACCCTTGGAGTGAGGCAAGAACCAACACCAAACTCAACTCTCACATATGACCTGACTGGGTACAGAGTACATAGAAAAAAACCCTTGGAGTGAGGCAAGAACCAACACCAAACTCAACTCTCACATATGACCTGACTGGGTACAGAGTACATAGGAAAAAACCCTTGGAGTGAGGCAAGAACCAACACCAAACTCAACTCACATATGACCTGACTGGGTACAGAGTACATAGAAAAAAACCCTTGGAGTGAGGCAAGAACCAACAACAAACTCAATCCACATATGACCTGACTGGGTACAGAGTACATAGAAAAAAAACCCTTGGAGTGAGACAAGAACCAACAACAAACTTAATCCACATATGACCTGACTGGGTACAGAGTACATAGAAAAAAAAAACCCTTGGAGTGAGGCAAGAACCAACACCAAACTCAACTCACATATGACCTGACTGGGTACAGAGTACATAGGAAAAAACCCTTGGAGTGAGGCAAGAACCAACACCAAACTCAACTCACATATGACCTGACTGGGTACAGAGTACATAGAAAAAAACCCTTGGAGTGAGGCAAGAACCAACAACAAACTCAATCCACATATGACCTGACTGGGTACAGAGTACATAGAAAAAAAACCCTTGGAGTGAGACAAGAATGAACAACAAACTTAATCCACATATGACCTGACTGGGTACAGAGTACATAGAAAAAAAACCCCTTGGAGTGAGGCAAGAACCAACACCAAACTCAACTCACATATGACCTGACTGGGTACAGAGTACATAGAAAAAACCCTTGGAGTGAGGCAAGAACCAACAACAAACTCAATCCACATATGACCTGACTGGGCCACATTGGTAGAAGACGAGCACTCTTACACCCTCTTACACTCTTACCACTGCACCGTCCCAGCACCCCAACAGAGCCAAAAAACATCATCACTCATCGAAAGAAGGTACATTACCCTTTATCATTCACCAAAGGTGAAAAGGTACACTGTTAATTAATCTGAAAGTGCCATTGCACTGACACAGGAAATAAATCCTTAATTTGTACCTCAACATACCTTGAAAGGTCTGGAAATTTTAAATATGAAAGTTTATTCTATTGCAAACCTGAAGTCCTGCAACTGATAACTAAAATTAAGTACAATCATTACCATTGAAATTGAAATAGCTAAGTTATTATATGTAGCACAATTCATATTAAATCAGTACTTTCATGAAACCTCTCTTTCTAATCCTTTGTTGAAACGTTTTTTAATCACTCTGAATATTCAGATATTTGTCTTGAGGCCTATTAACACCAAGTCAGTACCATAAAAACAGAAGAAGTGCCACACAGTACTTTGATGATATTTGTTGGACACCAAAAGACTCAAGAATGCATCCACTAACTTACTCTCCACATAAAAAGGACACATCTACAGGTCACCCGAAAAGAAATCTTCTGTGAAAATTACTAACACAAACTGCTAAAAAATAATTCTGTTGGAAACCATTTGAGTGCAATACAAGCTGCTCTAACAAGACAAACATCTAACAAACAATACATATTAAAGTGAAGATACATATTGATCAAACCAGAAAATAGTACATGACGTATGTATAATAAAATGCAAATATAAAATTGATTGAATTGCTTCAGATGAAACGGGCTACCGTTAAGTTGTGGTGTGTGAAAATGCAACAGAAAAACGACATGAAAGTAAGCCTAATATTTAACAATTTGTGTGTTCGATACGTGTTATAAGAGAAATAACATGTTATATTGGTTTAAATGAACCAAAGAGGCTCATCCTGAAGATTTGTCACAAAAGATGCTTTACACGAAGCTGCACAGCTGCATGACAAATAACTCAGTTTTCGCCCTCAGATCTTTTGCCATCTGTCATGGATGATGTGTAATAGTAGAAAGAACTTAATGAAAAGAGAGCTGTCCAAACAGAACATTAAGAAATTACTAAGTTTGAAAAAGCAGCCTCTAATCTGTTAGTTAATATGTTCCAGAATAAATTTTAGGAAGCATTGCCTTAATCTGTTGTTCAGTGCAGGTACTATTTTCACTTTTCTAGATAACTGAATATTTTAATTCTACTGTGGTTTATTTTTGTTAACCTTTCACAGTAAATAAAAGTTGTTGAAATTCTAATTATCTTTTGTTGGATAAATACCACTACAAGCAGCAACTCATCAAGGCTATTAAAAAAATCCCAGAAGCTAAAATAGTTCAAATATTTCTTCAATTATGGAACTTCAAAATCAAAGCCTAATCATCAGTTGCTCTTTCCTTGGACACACTCAACCACACAAAACATTCTTTGAGCTTCACCTCCACTAGAATCCTGTGCAGTAACCTTTTTCGCCCCCTACTCCCCTCACAAAAAAAAGATAAAGTATGGCAAAGAAGCCGTTCTGTTCATTTCTTTACTCGAGTGTGGATATAATCCTGAAAATTTGCATGTACATGTAAGCTGATTTGTAAATGCTCTTTCTATTTCTGATTATTTTTTATTATTTTTTACATATTTTTTATTTAGTTATTTTATTATTAGTTTTTGATTTCCATGATAGTATTCACTGTTTTAGAAATATACTAAATCAGTGAGTTTTTGAAGAACTTGTCACGTGACCGACTGTTACTTATGGTACTTTAAGTCAACAATGAAAGAATCAAGTCAAACGTTTTGGTATTTTAATCATGACTCCAGAGCAGGAACACAATATTTTTTATTGCTTTTTAAATATACGTTGATACAAGTATTAAACAATCTAAACCATCGGCGACGTGGGTGATAGAATTTATAGCATTGGGGTCGGCTCAAACATCAGGATATAAACATTCAAACACGTCCTCGCAATGCGCAAATCGAGAAAATGTCTCACGGCGGCTCAGGTCGCAATGACGACATGTCAGTGTCTTGTGGACACAAACATCAACTGAAGAAAAAAACACTGAAAAACTTAAGAGAAAAGCACGCTATTGGCTGAAGTTTGTCAGGTACATAATATATACCAGATTAACATAAATTAAATAATTACTCGGAAACCCGCAAAAACAACGTTGAATTATAATAAATGTGTGTCACGTTTGTGTTCAAAGATGAACATATTCGAAGACATCGCGGTAAAAAGGTAATAAGAGCAACATGCTAAAGTATGTCTGGCATTATTGATATGATATATATATATTCGGAAAGAATAACAAAGCGATTTAGTTTACGTAAAAACAGCCTGTTGACTTGTTAACCGAGTAGTATAACTCACGAAGAACACCGCGGAGTTATAAACATCATGTGTAATTTTCAGCACCAATAAAATGGCGGGAGGACCTGCCAAAAGAAGTCATTCGCTCGCTAATCCTAGCAGCTACGCAGGCAACACCCACCGTGCTATATGAACATGCTAAGCAGCGTAAGTGAGTGATCGTTCCTGTTGCGAACTAGTCGAACAAATACGTTAGTAAAGTTTCATAGATATAAGCCCAACGCAAACTTTGCAAGAGTTTGCATCACGTATCTTGTCACTGAGGTCAATAATTAATTGAATACGATGGAAGAGTACTATTTCGGTAAACATCAACTAGTATTCCGCATACTTTTGAGCCGTCGCCATATCAAATTGACGCTTCGTTTCTGTTGGCTATCATTTTGCGATGTCAGTTTTTGTCAACGCCAGCTAACCGTTATGTTAAAAACGACATCCTTGCAAAATGGTCTTGTGCGATGTTAATTGAAAGAGACAACATTTTCTACAATGCGTAAATACGTAAATAATGCGAGCCTACCTCAAAGGTAACGAAGCAAGAATATGTCGTGTCTTGTTAGAAAACCTGCTCACCTCTAGACTGATCAACTAATTCCCAGTCGAGCTACAGTCAGCTGTCAGTCAGATAGTTACTGTGGTATGTCGGAGAATCGCTTACGGCGAAGCTCACAGACAGCGCGCGTAAAGTTTCACGCGTCAGTCAGCTGCGTCAGTCAGTGACCACTCTAATGAGAAGTTTACCGCAACATAGCTCTCATTCTGTGCATTGTTCATTTGAATGCGCGAGGTCACGAAAGTTGATACCGTCAGTTTTTAGCATATTCTAAACAAGAAAAATGCCACGCGAGTGAGTAGAAGTCATTTTCGAATCATTCTTGCCCAAGTAACATGCATACGACTTGGGTATAATATAACAAAGTAGGGGAATGGAAATTAGCCTGCGAAAACAGCCGTCCTTCTTTGCCTCATCAGTATGGAATTTTCGGCGGTAAATCGCAGACGTTCTTCTTGCGAAACGCCACTCGGGTCGGGAGCGAAGAAGGACGACTGTTTTCGCAGGCTAAATGGAAATTGGTTGTAGAGATCGAGTGTAGCTTTCTCCTAACATTTGAAGCGTGGGGAGTCAACAACTGCTTCGAATAAAAGAGAGTTTGTTCGAAAAATCGGGATTGTACAACTTGAGATTCGTGATGATAAAAATGCAATTTCTCTTTACTCAGTAGCTAAAAATAAAGTCATATGAGATGAAAGAAATTAGGTTTCATTGACAAAGCAAATTTCCCCAAATCACTGTTCATGTGACTTTATTTTCCTGTTCCGTTTATCCGTTTATGTTGCATTTTAGGATCAATAAATTACATCAGTTAATCTTTCTAACAGCAGGAGGCTTAGTAAGCCTATAGAGTTACAGTATATATTTTTGTTCTTCTTCCTGTTTTTCTATCTTTCTCATGATACATGTATTCTTTTTAAATATATGTGCATGCTTTTCAAAAGGTCACTCAACAGTCGTCTGTGAAGCCCTCGAATTGATTGATGACCCCTCTTCCAGCCATCAACACTGATACAATATTCATTATTGATTTTTTTTTTGGCATATTATCATTTCCTTCTTTATCATGCAAATCTGCCATTGAATGTTGTGACACCAAACCCCGAAGCACATTCCGATCATACAAATGCAAACGAGATCGCAAGGTCACGCTTGATCCTTCTGCGGTGTTCTGTGTTTTGCTGGATATCTGAAGCTTTCTGCAACGGCTTTAACGGAACGCCAACGAGGAATCCTGTCCTGAGAAAGTGAAGCTGATAAAGTGAATAACTTCTCTTTCACAAGAACTAAGTATCTTTAAATTCCATAATAGGTAAGTTGTAGATTCTGTTGTACTGACCAATTTCGAGACAGAGACTCGTTGTTTAAATATTGCTATTCTAGGTTCGGAAAGAAACGCCATATTTCCTTCGTTTGTTTAGTTTCAGCACCATCATAACACCAAGATAACAGTAACAGGTGTTATTTGTTTCTGTCGAGGTTGATAAACTAAAGTTGAAAATTATTTAATTTCAGTCCAACAACACAATGATCATAACTCAGTGGAAATCATGCACCGTTAACGAATCTGACAGCAAGTCCTCGAGTTTGTGACGTTTCATAGTTCTCAGCTAAGCTCATTTGTTACAATGCATTTGTGTCTTCTAAGAAGTGTCCAGAGTCTGCACCTCAGTATGATTCACTAATCAGTCCTTAGTACGCGGTGCTAAATGTGTTCTTGTGCAACGTATTTGAAAATTACCGATGATCGGTGACCCTGATCAATGTTCTCAAGGACATTATCACAACAAAGAAAAATAAAACGTCCTTCGAAAATTATGGCGCATATTCTTATTAATCTTGATTAATTTCAAGGCCTGCAATGAAAGTTTGTGCATGTTCAAAATGACTTCGGACAATTCTGTACTGAATGTATTCCGCGAATGTACCTTTCCCACGTCGTGTTTTCACTCCATTCGCTGAGCTGCGCTGTAGCGCACAGTCTTTGCACATCAATCAACGTGTTAACTTCGTTTTCACCGTAATTATTCTCCCTTATTAAGCTAAAATTTTCATGAAAGAGCCACACTTTGGACAGTCTGAAATTTTAGAAATGGCAGTTGTAACTTCGTTATATAATGTTAGGCTGGATGTATTTCAAACTCGTTGGTCTTAACAGTAGTGCTAAAAATTGCGCAATGAATGGAAGCTTGTGATGAATATTTCACTGTTATTAGCGCACTCAAGTGTATCCCAAGCTCCTTGTTTTAATAGATGTTTCCTACAATTGGTCTGATTTTATATTGTATTATTTCTTTAGCTTTGTAGTGGACGTACTTTCGTACGCAATCAATCGCAAATCAGATCTACTGCTTCAAGCCCCTTTTATGTTTTGCTGGTCTAAATCGTTATGCAGACATATGAAATTTTCAGCCTAGATGTTAATAATAACCATTGTGCAAATGTCTGGAATCGATTTTTTTTGCTGTCTGTAAATACTAAGATAGAATTTCAATTTATTGAATGCTCTATGGACCTCCTTGCCTTGCCTTGCCTGTCCGTCTGGAAACGTTAACATTTTGTACCATTTGAGAGTTCAGTATAATTGTATAGCTTATATAAATATGCATAATCGTATGGATGCCACTGCTATAAATTCTCTTGAAATTGTCAAAGCCTTTGGGCGACTACAATTTGAAAGAACTTTCAAATATCACGAGTGATGTAAATCCTTAATTGCTCGAGCTTTCGATACGCCCAAGGAATTTGAAAACGGACATTTCGCTCTGAAAATGCATAAAATGTATCTTCCGAACGTTTTCGAAAAGCTCCTTCTTCAAATTTATTATGCAACTGGGAAAATTACAAATGCACATGTATTAATTTGCACCTCAGTGCAAATTCAAAAGATGATGAATTGGTCGGTTCTCAGCCAATCACAATGAACTAATTTTCTCACTCATATAATAATACATTTAATTTCAGCAAACCCACTGGGAGAAACGTTGAAGGAAGGCTGTCCAATTCTCTATCAACAATGCCAGAAGACACACTAAATGTGCGGCTAATTAAACGCGAGCTTTTTTAAATTATTTTCCAGAGACTTACTACCCAACCATTAAACCCGAAATTTTAAAATTAGGCAGGCAAGGTAGTTAGGTCCACAGAGCATGCAATAAATTGAAAAGCTTTGTTAATATTTACAAACTTTGAGCAAGAAATCGATTCCAGACATTGGAATGGTTGTTGTTGTTTAGTACTAAGTACTAAGTACTAAGTAGTAGTAGTAGTAGTAGTAGTAGCAGCAGCAGCAGCAGCAGCAGCAGCAGCAGCAGCAGCAGCAGCAGCAGCAGTAGCAGCAGCAGCAGCAGCAGTAGTAGTTGTAGTAAACACGGCAAACGTAACGAAATAACGTTCATCTTATTCCGGTATGTCGCAAATGTGAACCAGGCCTTGCTGAATATAAAATGAATTGGCTTTTAACTTTAATTTTTATTTCTTACCAAGGAAATGGAGATAAGCAGGATCGAAGACGACGCCGCATACCGGGTACATATTTAAAATCATAATTATAATTTTAAGTTACTGTTAGTGCTTTTGAGCACTGCTGGAAAGTACCATGACACCAGTTTTTGACAATTTCTTCCTTTTGAAATCATAAATGACGAGCAATAATATTGCCAAACAACAGTGGTTTCCGAGAAACGTTTACAAAAGTTTGTTACTGATGCTTTTATGTTATTGCTTTAATGTAATTCTTGTCTATTGATTTTGTCGGTGGTGACAATAGTTTTGTCCTCGAGATTGCTAATGCGTGATCCGGCCTAATATTCTTATTTAGTATAAATTTACTAGTCTTTCTAAACTTAAGGGGGCTCGATAGTCAAAAAGACCTTTCACATGAAAATGCAACTAAATTAGACAAAACCAACATCATGACACTAGTTGCTATGAATGATGACAAACACAATGATGTTTGGGTGTCTTGTTGCCATGGTAAGAGTACAAGCTTTGGTATGGTGTCTCAGAGGGTGCTTTCCTTGTAGCAGTAACTGAGAGAAAACAATAAGTCACACAGGCAAGAAACCATTTTTTGCAGATTACATTTAGATTGGTCTATGCAATCAACCAAAATGGCTGGCTGGCATTCAATACTTGCAGAGAAAAAAATCTGGAAAGTTGAAATTTGCAAAAACAGACCTTTTTGGACAATACACAGCACCAGTGTTTTGCCTGCTGTAGCAAAAGAATTTGCCAGATAAGCATTATTTTGGTTCATTGCATAGAGTGTTCATCAACCTTCAGCCTGAGGCCCAGAAAGCTGGAAATATTAAAAGCATGGAACATTAAGGATGTCCCTAGCTACCTTTTCCATGCACGTCTGAACATTCAAAACTGCATAGGGTTGAGAAAAAAATTATCCAGGCTTGGTCTTATCATTTCTGTAAGCAATTCTAGTGCAGAAGTATTTTTTTTGCACTGAAACAGTGGAGGAAAATAGATGGCAGCACTGTGCTCTTTCTCCGAAAATGTAGACAATAGATATTGCAGAAAAACTACATACCAGCTGCAAAACATTACATGGATTTCATGCAAATCTTTACCTCACAAGCAAACAGTCTGGACACATCTTTCATTAACTCAGTCATTTAGTCACAGGGAAATCATTACAAAACAACTCTTCTGCTTCCAACTCAACTGGAAAGTTCGGCCAAAAAAGTCCAGCAAGAGCTTAAATAGCTCCTTTTTGTCAGCAATCTCAACCAAGCAGCCAACGAGCAGGAATCTGACTGCATTGCATCCTGGGAAATTAGAGTGTTCTTTGAGCGAAAAAGACCTACCTCCAACCAAATGGATATTTTTATATAAGTCTCTGACCAGGCTTCAATAAACACACTAAAAGTTATCCAGTCACTTCCACAATTGATTGAAACTTCCATATCTGCCAGTTGAAGCCTGGTGAGACAAAGCTCATTTGCTTTTTGGCCCCTTGTCCATGAATAACAAACTGCCAGTAGCTGCAATCGGGCATCTGGTCGAAGTTTGTCACATTCACAGTGCCAATAAACAGTTCTTTGGAATAGGCAAGGTTTAAGCCATCTCAGCCCTTAATGATGAGCTCTGGCACCAGCAAATGTCCCAAAATAATGAAATTTGGTTCAATTTTTGCCCCAAATTACATTAATGCTACACACGATTCCGCCGAACCGAAAGTGAATTATAATGAACTGAGTAAGGTCACGTGACCAGCTGCCATCATACATTAAATATGCATGCCAGACCCAGTCCCTCAACCAAAACATTTGCAGAAAAATAGAGCTTTTAAATACCCCCCTCCCCTCCTCAAGTCAGGCAAAATCTTGAGATTTTCATATATGTACTTGACTATCGAGCCACCTTAATCTAAATCTTCTTCACAGACACTTCGAAAACAGAAAGAAGTGGCCGTCATTTTGTTAACAACTGCAATCTGCTAGGCTACTCACAATCTACAACAAAACCGATAGTGAGTAGCATTAAGCCAATAAGAAAACGGCATTCGTGATAGAACGCTTATAGATTTATAATAAAATCTTTATGAGGTAACAAAATAATTAATTAACATTGACTCTCCAATCATGATTGTAATTATATCATTCGATAGATATATCCTTAAGAATGCCAATAGGTTGTTTCATATCTCATAATCTGAAGGTGCGTTAATATGTCTCAAGAAGGAAGTGATGGATTCGTTGTTAAATGTGGTTTTATTTTATTTTAAAGTTCCACGTGTACTTCCGAAAAATGAAACTCGAACTTCGATTGGAATTTGGTCGGGTACAGCTACATGTAGACATGAGAATATGAAAAAATCAAAGAATTAATTTTATCAGATCTAATGATTAAAAACGTAAAGGGCATACTTTTAATTTATTTCCAGGAGGCTTGTAAGAGACTCTTGTTCAGTGATGGCATAAGAACAGCTCTTGTTATGGTATCCCTTCTTACTCTTTTCCCAGTTGGAATCATATCTCTTGTGTTTTGGATATTGGTGAGTACTGATCTGCTTTTAGTTAGTCATTTGTTTTGTTTCAGAACATCATGTGTGTATATGTTCGTCATGTATTTACTCACTCGCAAGCGTGCTTACACAATCTTCCGTTTTAAATCAAGCGCCACTTCCCCACTACTCTTTGTATATGATTGACTTCGCTATATATCCAGCCACAAACTGTAACTTATTAAATTCTTTATTGATGAAATAACGTAATCCTAACTTATTTAATTGGTAAACACTATGCAATTTAAAAACAGAATGCAATGCGATTTAAAAATAGAAAAGCCTGTTGCAATTATTACGGAAACACCAAACACTTTCCAACAAAATTGGAACAAAATACTCCAGTCATTGTAACTCCCTGTTCTTTTCTTAGGTTCTTTCATTTGAACAGCTTTAACATAGTATTACATGGCCCTATATTTGTTTTTCGTTCATCTTTACTAATAAGTAATATAATTAGTAATATCGTTGTTATTTTGTATTAACTCCTGTTAAAGTGGTTGTTAAACTGTAAGTGTTGTAACCAATGTTGACTGGTGCTGAAATTTGTAATTTGTAAGTAGTGATAATGATGTAAGTAATTTAAGTATTTTTTGTAACAAGTAATAAAGTGTAGTATTGCGAAAAAGAAAATCCCAGTTTATTTAATTGGTAAACACAATCGTGTTAACTTATATTGCTGACCTCGGTTAAATTCAAACCTTTTACAGGCGCGCAAGGCTGGTAACGAGGAACGTAAGAGGCGGGAAGCCGACAACTATCACGAGGCTGAGACCATGGCTTTGACGTCAATCTCCTTCGGACTGTGTGCTCTTCTGACCATTCTCATTTGTATTCCTCAGCTGCAGCGTGGCTTTAACTTTGATTAAATCCCGTCAAATTTCCATAATAAGCTCCTCCCCCACCCCCTAGCAATCTTAAAAGCTAACAGCTAACCAATAAATACATCCGTATGCCTGAAAATACGTTCACTAGATTTACCTTGATTCCTCCCTCTTTTTTGAATTATTAGCACTTTATTGTAGAATTTGTTTTGCATTCTATATTATCACAATATGTTAAGATTCCTCTTATGTTCACTTAATAATTACTGTCGTGTTGTTTTACTTAATTTTTGTGTTTCTTATGGTTGCATTGAGAGAGTTCAACCATGTAGTACCTTTATGTACAGTTAATACCTTTCCAAATTTCAACGTCCATCTTTGTTTTTCAACTGTGAAATCCTTCTGACCATCTTCTACGTAAATGATGTCTCGGGAAACCGAGCTCACCCCGGGAGCCCACCGGGCTTATTATTGGAGTCCCACGGGAGTCAGTTTCATTTAGCAAGAAGACAAAGCCATATATTTGATATGTTACGGCCATGTAGAATTCCAGCTTAGTTAGGGTTCTAACCAAGAGACTACTTTGTTTCTTCAGTAGAATTTTGTATAATAAGTTTGATCAATGAGGATTTGCAGCAATAAAATTAAGGCAGTGAAACTTTCGAGCTGTTTTAATAATATCTCAGATATCTTTAATTAAGAGCTAAACGATTGACTTAAGGAGGTTGGCAACAGTTTCCAGCACTTCTCTAACAGCTATACTCTGAAGGATGAAAACTACCACTGTTTAACAAGTACTGCTACAATAATGGTATCATACAAATTCCCAATCATTGGTAAACAAGTTGCGGTCATCCTTTTTATATAATAGGTTACCATAGCAACAATATGACCGGCTAAAACACCCTTCATTTAAGCTTTAAGCACTTACAACTAAAAAACGAGCTAGGTGACCCCCAATTTTTATTATGGAATTGTAATCAGCATGATAAGATGCAACTTTTTGCAAAGTTTTAAAAAATTCTGTGAAGGGGATTCAAATTTTTGAAATTTTACCAATTTACTTTAACACCATCAAGACACCAAATACATTTGGAAACAGAAATGTCATACACATAATCAAGTCTAAAAATCAGTTCACAATAATATTTTCAGCCTAATATCGGCAGAAGAATAATTATATTCAGCCTCGGCCGGAAAACAGATATTCTTATAAAAAAGATGTGTAATACGTCCAACGGTAAAAAAGGTGATGTAATTACGACTAATTAGACCCATAGTTGAAGACCAAACACCTAATTGTTAGTGCACAAACTAATTGAATTACTCAAATATGGGCAAAAGAGTATCCTATTGTGTAAAATCACTGCCAAATTCGCGCTTTTTAAATTTTTCGTTATAAACGTCATTCATTTTGTTATAAACGTCAACCGTCAAATGACTCCCCAAACATGCAACCTTCAACCGTCAAAAGAGAACAACCCCCCCCCCCCCCCCCGCCCTCTCCACCGACTGAGACCCTCGTGTAGCAGTCGTCAACAACAAAAGAAGATGATTTTGGAGCTGTCCGCAACTACGCACTTTTTTGGAGCGGATCTGTCCGCAGACTAGTGGCGAAATATTATACTGACTACAGATATTACAGTTTATTAAAAACTGGATCATCGGATAATGCAATTCGAGAGTTTTCATTGGCTTAGCCATCATGGTATATGAGCCATTATACCATGACCTACAAAAATGGCGAGCGTATGCATGATTGTTTGGGCCTTTTTACTTTAATTGTAGTCTAGTTTTCTATATTTTGAGAGCGTTTCTAATAAAACAATTATTCCACTCGCGCTTGTTGGATTAATCAGAGATGATTATAGCCAACTCGGCGCTACGCGCCTCGTTGGTATCATCACATATCCAGCGCGCTTATGGAATAATTGTTAATTATTATTCAACAAATTGTAACACTATCCAAATATGGTCATGATGCTCTCGATATCTGTCATTCGTAAGTGGGAAGAAAAAGTGAAGTGAGAAAATGTCGACAGAGAGATTTACAAGGATTTAGGCTGTTTTGTTATCAATTTGTTGAATAATAAAACAATTATCCTGCTCAATCTCGCGGAATATCGTCTGATTTTAGCCCTACGGCCTCGTCGGCTAAGTATCAGACGATATTCCGCGCGATTTCGCAGGATAATTGTTAAATATCGGGGGAATTGGTGATTCCCTCTGGTACTCGGCATATTTCATAAGGGTCTAATGATCAGATATAGAATAATACAACTTAAAGTCGTTCCACTTATAATTGCAAACACGTTCATCCACTTGGCGATCTCTGAGTTCTTCCGTGCCCTCTCGTACTGTCCTCTTCTGTAAGAGTCATTGACCTGAAAGAATAATCAAACGTTAATTTTCCTGACGTCGACTCTCTCCAGTCGGATCTCTACTCTGGGGCGCGGGTTCATTTCGCCGAACAGCAGTGGGTAATCGTATGGTATCACTTAGTGTATCAGAAAGTTTGGAATGCCTTTCTATCCAATTCTCTGTCGTTAGAAACTATACTCTGAAACTGCATTTAGCCTGCAGGTGACATTGATTGCCACTGCATCTTTGATCGAACTTCATTCAGAAGAAAACTTTAGATTAAATTAAACAATTTATTTATTTTTCTTAAGTAAAAACTACCACGTACTTTTCCGATTAAATAAAAAGTAGTAGAAGTAAACAAATATTCAAGCAAAGCAAAACACTTACGAGAAAAGAGAACAGAAGAGCAATTATTCCAAAGGGAAGCGTGCAAAATATCACAGAAAAGATAGACAATCCCATCCAGTTTGAGGGAGGGATCTGAGGAATGACTACTGGTCCCGGTCTCTACAATTAGACAAGCATACAATTAGCAGCAAATCTCAAGGAGTTAACTTTGGTAAATGTCAAATCTCACGTTTTATTCCTTCCTCGCAGGTCATTTTAGGTAAGCTAAGGTGGTATACTACGCGCGCGTAGTTTCTGTAGCATGTAGCGACTCAGGATATTGTACCCCTTCCCTTCCCCTCCCTGGGTTATTGTACATTGCAGGTGATCTCCTAATCCTCCCCCTCCACACGGATACGTCCCGTTTAGGCGACGGTATTTCTCAACAGTTCTCTAAAACCCGATTACGATTATACATCTGCATTGAAAAAGGCGCTTGCCTAAATCTTTTCTCAAAAGCCTGACTTAGTTACGTTTGCACTGGCCATGCGCCTAAGAGAGAGTAATCCCGGTATTTTTACATTCATCTATTCATTTATTGTTAGTAAATTCTCAGCTCCGACTGTTGCATTTCTAGCTTTTTGATTGGCTAAAAAACTCCGACTATGAGCCAATAGTCAGAGTTTTACGTCATATGGAAAATAGTGTGCCGAGTTTAAAAATTTTCCGCACGAAGTTTTCAACTTCAGCCCTCTATAATGGCCGAAATAAAAATCGGCGGCAAAACCCGGTTTGAGAATTTATTAAAACAATTATTCCATTCGCCCTTGTTGGATATGAAGTGGTTATAACCAACTCGCGCTACGCGCTCGTTGGTTATTTTATCACTTCATATCCAACAAGGGCGAATGGAATAATTGTTATATATCATACATTGCGAATTGCGTCCATGTTCATTAGCTGCCGCCTGGATTAGAACATTAGATGCAAATAAAATTAACTGTGATCGAGAAGAAAAAAAATAATTAGGAACTTTAAATAAAACTTCAAGTTTGTCATCTTACTTGAACAGGCATGACTCCACTGACAACAGTTGTGTTGTGCTGAACGTGATTTATTGGTTGAGCCGGCTGCAGGAGAAACCCTTGATGCGTAACTGAAATACCAGCTGCACTACTGTAAGGTGGCTGCTGGATGTGGACAGGGTGGGTATGGTAACCAAACTGAAAATGGCAAAGAATAAAATAAGATTTCAACGATCTTTAATAATACAGGCCTTTGGATGTCAACTCTTTGGATTATGAATGTATGAAGTTGGAGAAAAACGTTTGAAGAAGAAAGCTTTGAATTCTACTTTAACTGTTTCATATCAGCGATCACAAGTGAAATATACCATCAACACAAGAAGAGAAAATTCGTATCCCCAAACAGCCATTTATGTTTTGTTCATTGTATGGATGTTGATAAAACTACGTACTGTATATATTAATCTCATTTGTTTATTTGTTTTAAAAGTATCGAAAGCGGTGGTCGCCATAACTAAGGTCGGGACTGTGATCGAAAATGTGTAAATTGATTTGACAGCCACTTTGAGGAAACGCAAAAATAAAGTACGTCTTCTCAAGAAAATGTCATTCTCTGCGTCAGAAAACTCCAATTCAACTTTCATGATGCTGAAAAAGATATTTTACATGTCCGAAACCATGGCAACATCAATTTCCTCACATGTGAAAAACTGCGTAAGACGAAGAAATCAAATTTTAGGAACAAAAAATATCCGGTTGTTCACAATCATCTATATGATAAATAGTGATGGTAAAATACACTTCTTCGCAACAATTAATGGTAAAACAAGCGCAGATAAGTTTTTTTGCGATAGCGGTAAAAAAGTTATGTGAATTAAACGAAAGAACGCATTGCTCGTAATGTATCATTGTTACAAAAGTATATGTTAGCTTTCCTGCCCCGTAGTTCACTAGTGATTGTGCTTTAATGTCTTGGATTTTCTTACATTGTTGATGGCTGTGAAAGAGGAATGCAACGCTTGCTGAGCTGGAGTTAAAGTCTGAACAGGCAGGCCTGGTGCCTCAGGTGCCTGCTGCACAACACCGCCAAGCTGATTTGTCCGTGGAGCACGTGATTGAAGTTGCTGTCTAGGTAAACGATTGGGAAACTGAAGCGCACCCATTTCCGGCAGCTGGGACGAAAAATAGCCTCCATCTTGGGAACAAGTTTCAGGGGCAATACCCAAGCTGAAATCTGCTTCGAAGCTCAATCCCTCTGCGCAGCCTACAAAAGAATGGTTGGTTTGCAGTGTCACGCCATCAAAAATTGAAATCGTAACCATTCAATAAATTAGGTCAAGAAGCTGGGATATGAAAGATGATTGATATATAAACAACCTCGCCAAGATTAAGATCTGTGCAGTTATTCATTCGTGCATTATTTGGAAAAGTGTCTCACCCAAATTCAAAGAGCTTTGTATGGAGACGCCATGTTGCTGCCTTTTGGAGGGGGACCAACATGGCGGCCGTAATGAAACAGAAACATCTGTCATTGAGTTTTGCGAGAGCTCCGACACATTGAAATTAATACTTCTTTTAGAGCAAGAACTGTTTAGTTAGTAAAAACTTGAGCAATATAACTCATCTTTTGACCTACTCGAGAGCCTTATCAGGACGCCATTTTAATGTCACGCAACGCATAAACTTAGAAATTCAAACGTGCTTTATTACATAATGAGGAACCCCGTGGGGCTTAGACCTTGCAAAATGTCAAGTTATCAGAGGGTCTTACAAGTGATGAAACTGGAACTTCAGAAGGATTGATAATTTTTTTTTTTATTTTGGAAAATGATGACGTCATATGAAAACCAATAATGATGATGATTAAAGTAAATAGTTCTTATCGCAGTTATCAGCGGTTTGACATGCAAACGAGGCGAAAGGGTCAATACTGCATTGTATTGACCCTTTAGCCTCGTTTGTGTGCCGCTCTAAACAAAGGAATATTTGACAGCGGGCTCAACTCCGATAACAGCTATTGCTGAATGTCTTTGATAGTTTCTAAGTGAATAACTGGCTATTGTGATTCCTTGTATATAACAACACATGCGGTTACTTAAGTTTAAGCAGGAAGGTTACCGTAAGATTGAGTTAATTTGTTTTAATGCTTACCAAAAGTGAACCAAAAGCAAATTTCATGTAGAACAAATACAAAATCATATGCGTCTGAGAAAATAATCACTCGAACCAAACAACGGAAATGTTTATTGATGGTGGCGCTTCTGCTTGATCTTCATCCGCATGTTAGAAACAAGAAAGACCACCGTTGTGGTGTTGAGAGTAATCCAGCCCCTGAACTCTCCCTTCCTGGCGCGCTCTATAGAAGGGTTGAACCCAGGCGGGAGTAAAGAGAGAGACGCTCTTTTTTATGCGCTTGAGTTCAAACCCTATAAGGCGGGAAAGAGAGAGTTTAAGGACTGGAATATTGCGTGAAGAAAGTAGTATAAACGTATTACTGAACTCTGAGCCAAACCCAAGACATATCCTAGAAATCCTTTCTCCCAGAGAGAAAGGAAGCTCGTATAAAGGACTTTTGGTTTCTGTGACGTTTTGACAACCTTCGTGCATGTGAACTTTCAGAGCGAAAGTGAGTAACTTTTAATGTCTTCATGCAGACCACATTTTAGGTGTCTCTGAAGATTGCCAGGAATGCCCCATCCCTACACGATCGATCGTGAAGTGGTGATCGAGTCTTTCCATTTACTATAACATTACCTGAAAAATCCAATCCTATATCCTCCATAGGCCAATCTCAGAGAATCTCTTTTCCTGAAAGTAGTAATTGATACGTCTTTGCGTCAAACAGCGAAGGAAACAAACAAGTGACGCATAGGAAAATGCTCAGCCAAAGGGAAACAGTTAAGAATGATACTCTTAAGTTATTTTAATTACAAAATTAAGGAACAGGATTAGTTGTTTTGTCAGTAAGAGGAAATTCATGTCATCGAACAAAGTTTAGTCCAAAAATGAGCGCTAAGTATATCGTTCTAGCTCAACGTTGACAATGGTATAATACAGAGTAACGCACCACAACGGCAATATGCGCAAAATTATTTATGGTGTGTGAGTGTTATGTTTGATGAATTCAGGAAAACGATTTTCGCGATTTTTTTTAAACGAGGTAATTTTGAACAAAAGAAGTAATTTTGAACAAGCAAACACCAAAGTAAAACACTCGGCGCTAAAGCTTCAGCAAAACAGCAACAAATGACAAATGAAAAAAAACACAAAAAAGGCCTGCTCAAGATCGACTCAAGGGGGAAGCCGTTATGGTCAAATCACTAATTTTAAAACAATTAGATTGTGAGCTCGAGATTTCCATCGCGTGATAAATTGAGAGCGAATAATCTAATGGTTTTAGTATAAATCTACTAGTCATTCAAAACTTTATCTAAATCATCTTTACAGACACTTCGAAAACGCCAAGAAGTGGCCGCCATTTTGTTTAAAAGTACACACTGCCACGCTACTCACTACAGAATAGATAGTGAGTAGCGTAGCCAATCAGAACGCAAGTAGATTTCTCCTAAATAAACTTGGTGTTTCATTTTCCTCTCTTAACGGTGGATAACTAGGCAATCGTGTTTTCCTTTCGAGCACTAAGTGACACAACTCGTCTATGGAACTGTGATTCTAGGCCACTTTTCCATTACTAAGGCTACTAATATGATACAATTAAATGAAGTAAATTCGTAGGATTTTAGATTTGGCTTTTCGAAATAAATGATTATTCTCTTACTTACTAACCGAGCGCAAGGCCCGTACTGGGGAATATTGGGCTAAGGTCGTGGCATTACGGAACTAGCACAGCGAGGTCCGTACAAAACCAACTAAGGGCCAATACTCCCCAGCACGGCTCAAGCAAGCAAGGTTAGTACGTAGTTAATCGTATAGCACTTGTTATGAATATGCCGACTTTCAAAAACAAAAAACTACACGGTCTATTCCGTGCAAACGAAAAGAGCCAATCAAAACGGCCTCTTTGATTTTCTTCAAGACTGCTAAATTAAATTCTAATTTACATTTTATCGAAAAATTATTGATAAATTTCAATATTAGCTATTCGCTTTTGCCAGCTGCGGGATTTGAACTGCTTAAGCCCCGGTCGGTCAATATATCTTAATTGATATATATGCTGTTCAGATTTACTTCCGCTTTTTAAAATGTTAAAAAAAGCTAAATATAGCTTTCTATGCTACATAAAATTAGTGACATTTGTTTCTAACGGTGTACAGAGGCATTTTATGATTGACAACTTGTTTTGGCCTTCAAGCCAACAAAATTGAGTTTCCTTTCTGTTTAGCTTGACCAACGATCCCACAGTTCCATTCTCGCGGAATATCAGATCATGCGCGTAAACCGAAAAGGGCAATTTTGTAGTGGCGTCCACTATAGAGGATAAACCGCTAAGTGTTTCTGAAAGACGTCTGCAGTCGTCCATACGTTTTTCACTGGTAATAGAAGAACAAACCCGGTCACTTATTATCCACATGTCTGCTTTCTCCAATAGGTCCGATAGAGATCATCCAGCCCGGACACAATTGTTGCCGGAGGCGAGCTAAGTTTGTTATTCTGTCTTGTGTCTCACTATCACTATTTCACTGTGCAACAGGAGCATAAGCACAAAATGTATGAATAATATAAATTTGCTTTTCATGTACTTATACTAGAATATGTTAGCCTGCAATGCATTGATTAATTCCTAAAGGTATAACAGAATAAGGGCGAGTCGTTTCTTATTACCACTTGTTATACTAGCTTTCACTTGCGCTTCCTTGCGTTGAATATATGCTTGTGTTGCTGCTATCTTCACCATTCTTATAATTATGGTGCGCTAGAATAGCTGGCTTTATAGTCCTGGCAAAACTGAAAGACTGCGCCAACCTAACTGATTAAAACACTTGCACATTCTTCCGTAGTGTTACTGTGATTTTCAACTGAGCAAAAGTGCACTTCTCTCCCTTTCTATGTTTCAAACTGTGATATCAAAATTTTCAATTAAAATAAATACATGTAAAGACGTGTAAATACCTGAGGAAACGGTCGCCGTAGGTGAGAAGGTTAGAAGGGTTTGTGTCTGCAGCAAAACCTTTTACACACAGGAACTCGATCAAGGCGCGCGTGCAATATATCGATAAGTGGGTTTTTGGAATAAATAGTGGTGGTTGGTCATATTTAACCTCATACAAACAAAGAAAAGAAAGTGGAAAGACATTTATGAAATATTGCTGCTGTGTGCTTCAATGCTGAATGGTTTAGTTGAAACACAACTGAAACATGAATACATTAACATCGACATTGTTTCATATCAAGGAGTCTTGATGGCTAGTACAGTTAATTTATGTTGTATATCGAAACTCATACTTTCCTCCGCAAGGCATTTATAGTTTATACATCTTATGTTTGCTAACAGTTTCCGACAGCATTTGACTGCATTTGAAGATCGAGTTTCCTAAAGCTGGCCAAATTGCCATGGGTTGACCGCTGAGGGAGGTTGGGTGGTTGGAGGTTAGTGGAGAGGAAAATTGGCAGTTTGTTCTTGGCACCTTTTTCTCCGCAAACTGTGCTTTTTACAATCTTAGCCCGATGGTTATTGCAGTCTCTAAATATTAGTGATAAATCTTTCGCATTATTTTGATGACAGGTCTTGACGTCATCCTTCAGTGTCATTTCCGCTACCAGAAAAAAGACCCATAATGAAAATATTAAACTTTAGATTGAAATTCAACAATTTCAGCGACGTTATAGAATTAGGATGCCAGTGTCAAATTAAATCTAAAACCTTGGTTGTTCCCGCATTGCAACTCAGGACCTCGGAAATCAAAAAGGGGCAATTTGTAGTGGCGTCCAGTGGTAAACCGCCAAGTGTTTCTGCAGTCGTCCATACCATTTTGTTGTACGATGTAGCAAAAACACTGATGTTAGAAGAACAAACCACGCTTCTTATTATCCATATGTCTGCTTTCTCCGATAGGTCCGATAGAGATCATCGCCTGCACACAATTGTTGCCGGAGGCGAGCTAAATTTTTTATTCTGTCTTGTGTCTCACTATCACCATTTAGAATTAAGTTATAGAATTAGGTTGCCAGTGTCAAATTAAATCTAATGACTTGCATGTTCTCGCATTGCAACTCAGGACCTCTTCAGTTACGCGTCGCCGCCACTGGGACTGTGTTGCACATGTTGTGCGAGGCGCGGTAGTGGTAGTAGTAGTAGTAGTAGTAGTAGTAGTAGTAGTAGTAGTAGTAGTAGTAGTAGTAGTAGTAGTAGTAGTAGTAGTAGTAGTAGTAGTAGTAGTAGTAGTAGTAGTAGTAGTAGTAGTAGTATAAGTCAAGGTCATCATATATGTATGTAGTGTTGTTAGGTACGACCACTTTAGCTTCACAGTGTAGTGAGCATGCATTCCATTTACAATGGAGTAGCTCCAACAGACTGTTTAGAACGTAAATATTTAAAACGCTTGTTTACACTGCGATCCAGCAATTATTAGTAAAACAAAACCGATATTTCACTTTAGTTGCTAGGCAGCCAAATACTGGAACGCTTTTCCAAATCCATATTGCACTGTTACAGATTTCAAGATCTTCCACAAATTAATTTTGTCCTGTAATATTGCATAAATCTGTCTGCTTTGTTCCAATTTTTCGTTCATTATTATTATTTGTAACATTAGGTAGCTCGAAGAATTAGCAGAAATACTACTTTGTGAATTCGAGAGTAAGCAAAGTTTAACTTGCGTAGGTATATATGTTCATGGCACTAAATCGGAGAAAAGCACCTACCTGTAGACCCACTATTGGCTCTCAATGGGGTTAACTATTCGCCGAAAAACGAGCCAAAAATTTAGCCGTTAGGCCTAGAAGTTAAGTTTTATCCTTTAGCTATAAAAGATGTTAACCGTATAAATATTTCAGCCCCGAAAGCCGGGTGAAAGTCTCAAGATCTCTTGTCAAGACTCGTTTGTGTCTTGTCTTGTGTCTTGTTATTCGTAGCTTACTTCAGATGCAATACTTATGATGGAATGGTTTTCGATTTAGCGTGTAAAGTAATCAGACAATTACTTAAATTTTGGTTTCACTGCAGTTTTAGATTGGCTGAGTAGTCTAAATTGTAACTGTAATTGGTTTGCTTTGTTTTACTATGCCTTTATCTATACCGGAATCGTTCAAAGACCTTAAATATGTTTTAGAGTAACCAAAATATTTGTTTTTAAGTTTTTCAAAAAATGAAAGTTAATTTTTAACTTTTTTAAAACAGTGGTAGTTCTAAGGTTTCTGTTAGCCGTAAAAAAGACAAAATATTAACCGTTAGTCGTAAAGGTCACCATCGATCACATTGAGACCCTCTCACTAGGGTGAAAAATGTCCTACATAAAGGCGAAGTTTTTCCACACGTTCACAAGCAGTCCAACATGTCTATGACTTTATACCCACGTATGCTAATCATCTCAGTTAATAGGCCACTTTCGATATATTAAAATTCAGCTTGATGTTGGGTGAGGCCTAGAAGGGACAGAAATGAATTAACATGGTCATTCAATTTCCTTTGTTTGTGTCAGGGGCTCCTGTTTGTGTCCTGTAAGCCTCACTACCAAGCTGAATTTTAATATCTCGAAAACGGTCTATTAGTGAAAACTTTTCACTAATAGACTAAATAAACTTTTCACTTTTTGAATGCAGGACAAAAATCGATCAGTCGGTCGATCAGTCGGTCGATCGGTCGGTCGGTCGGTCGGTCGGTCGGTCGGTCGGTCGGTCGGTCGGTCGGTCGGTCGGTCGGTCGGTCGGTCGGTCGGTCGGTCGGTCGATTGATTGAACACTGAGCGGAAGCAGTAGTTTCCAAGAGAGTTTGATAATTGTGATTCTATGTTTCACACGAAGAATTCTGCTTCTGAGCGAGTTGGTTGCTTAGTTCGCACGAGACGTACTGATTCTAAGCAAGTATTCGTAGATATTCTTCACTCGAAATACAATTGCGTCGTTCAAAGCTCCGATCAATTCCGAGAAGGCGTACATGTATATGCCAGACGATACGAAGTGCCGATCACTGGCCCGACTGCGACTGATCGGTATCAATTTACTGCACGGCCAATCAGATTTGCAAGGGGCCTCGTTTGCTATTAATGATTTATTTATTCAAGGCGTTGCCTTCTACAGTAGCTGGCTAGACAGCTCATGTAATTAATTCTGGTATTCAGTTTCGCTTGCGCTTTCCTTCCACAGTTCCGCTTCGCACACTTCGACTTCTCGTCTCGCCAAAGAACGGTAAGTAAGCCTTGTATTCTCTCCCTGAAAGTCTCATAATTTGCAGTTATCATATGAATTCACACTAAAATGTGCCAGTTTGGTTCAGTTTGAAATGCTGATAGCCTTCAAAACCTTGCGTGGTCCAGCATGCGAACGACGTGCCAAACTGGGTCGAAACTGTATTGTTGCGTTATATCAAATTTAATGACCAAATTTAACTCTGCATGAATAGGAAATCATTGTAATAATTCTGTTGCCAAGATAAAAAGAATATGTGCTCGCTCATCAGTTAGAAACTTTAAAATGCACTTTCAAACAATTGCGCAGGTTTTCTGATGGTGGATTCTGTGATTTGCATGACTGATTTTCACAGCTTGAATATTTCACAAACAACCAGTCAGTAATCTATAATCACGCAGTGATCAACGCAACAGCAAAAAAGCTCCCTCCCTTGCTTAATGCGCACATAACTTATGAAACGAGCGACGACTCACTTTCTATATGAAACAAACGACGGTTATTACGATCACGGTAGAAATAATAAGCTATACCAACAAAGGATCAATTCTCAAACTCATCACGCCAAATCTGACCATTGGGCATCTGGCATGATGTTATTTCGTGTTGTCGATTAAATTATACTTTACAAGCCGTAAATTAACTCGCAAGCTAGTATGGTTGGTAGTAGATTGTACTGTGTTTTAAGCTTCGCTCACGGATGCATTAGCCCATCGAGTTCTTAGAAATGATCGCATGATTTCCGGGTACTGAACAATACTTCATTCTAAACGTCGCATCTGCTATTGACAAGTTCTTTTCGTTTTCTCTCTACATCCCTCCAGCGTGGCTTTATTGCGCGGGTAAACCCCCAGAAAGTGCAGTCCGTTGTTTAAATACAAAATAGTAATGGAAATGTCTGTCAGAGAGAGAACTTTATTGTGATAAAGTTGCCTTCCCAACAAAGTCGCTTTCGCGATCAAGTTGCAAATTCCTAGGATGACGAGGCAAATAATGAATCGGCTTCACACAAAATCAGAGGAGCAAACCGACGAAACCGTTCAGTCCTACAAACGTTTTATAAAAGGAAAGGAAGCTTTTTAGGGCAGAAAATACATTCAATGATTCAAAAGTACATTGACGACGAGAAAATGCAGGAGGTTGTCGGGCTGCAGTCAGTCGTCACGAGAGGACAAAGTTCATAACTTGGCGAAATGATTTAACGATAACTACCAACAGGTTTGCGAACGGAATAAAGGCTAACATAGCGTAACGTAACGTAACGTAACGTAACGCAACGTAACATACTTTATTTCCTCGCAATTTACATTTACAGATAAAATTACAGCTTTTTATGTTTACAGTGTACCTTTTCGATTGATAAATATATAAGTTCGAGTGTGGGAGTCAAGTAAACCATTAGGTTTTCTAGTTTTCTAGTTAACCATATTTATATGCTACATCTAACACTGTTGCTGAAAAACTTACCGTTCAGCTAACTATCAGTTCTTTCAGCGTAATTCTGATCAAACTTAGGTTTTCCTTGCGGCAATGAACCTTATCAGACCGGCAATGCGAGCGCTGCGCCGAGCGCATGACTTCAGTGGAGAGTGAGAAAGAACATGAAAGAAAATCCGCCCGGCATCTAAGAATATCCATGCATAAATAACATGGCTAATAAAACAAGAATTTGGTGAGCAAATTCATAATGGTAATTGAACTGAGTGGAGTGCAATTTGGTCTGAAATCATACGCGTGATTTCAAAATCGAAGGAGCGGGTAGCGCGAGTTCGAGTTGAAATCACAAGTATGATTTCAGACCAAAATTGCACGACCCGAAGTTCAATTACCTCTTTATTAGATCCATTTTTAAATCGCACAATTTAATAGCCTAAATACAGGAACAAGATTTTGGTCAGGACCAATATTTATTGAACCAAGTTGCCAAATTTGCCAAACAATGGCTGTTTTGTCTTTTATTTTCCTGCAATATGATTGGTGAGTTTAAAAAAGCCTTAAAATCTGATTGGTTGTTTTGTTTTACTGTCTCATTCTCATTGGCTGAGAAAAAGATACGATTTAGAGCAAAAGATAGTGCGATTCATGAATAAATTGCACCGCTGAGAACCACATTACAAGGATAACCATTGATTTCAAAATGGATTTCATAAATAGTAATAATAATAATAATAATGATAATGATAACAATAATAATACAGGAATTTATATAGCTCTCATTTCCACAGCTCAATGGCACTTTACAATATTTGTGATTGAGATGAAAACTACTTCTACTTAAAGTTACAATATCATTATTGGAATAAAAAGATGAAAAATTCCAATAAAACAAAATAGTAACTTAATTGTACCAGAAGTATATAAAATGATTTAAGATTAAAACTACTACAACTTAAAATTACAATATCATTACAAAAGTTAAACATAAAAAATTAAATAAAGCAAAGACGCACCCAATTGTACCATTGTAATCTAGTTAGGTTAGCTTAATTAAAAGCCTCTTTAATTTGAAGACTAAAGTCTTAATCTTATTTTTAAAAACTATGAGGGATGGAATTGAGTGAAAATTGAATGATTTCCAGCAGCAATAAACTACAATAGACTGCAGCAGCAGCAATAAACTGCACTTAATTTTGCTACAATTCGCTCTGTGAATCATTTTTTGCAGGCCATGGTCGTTAATAAATCGGCTTTTGACTGTGAGTTATCCTGAATAATTCAGGATTTGCAGATTGGTGAAGTGGTAAGATTTTAGATATGGTAATCTTCGAATTCCGGTGTGGGAACATTTTTTTCTCCCGATCAACTAACGGATAGTTTCCGTTTATATAGACATTGGAAAATACAACAATGGTCAGGCCATAAAAGTAATGTAATCAAATAGGAAAATGAGACAATTTGGAGATCATTAACGTTACGACTGTTCAGTTGGTAGAACGCAGGAGTGTAGTATGTGTTTATCATTTTGGAATCCCAGGTTCAAAAATTCGGTTCAAAGGCTACAATGTTTTCTTCCCTTTCATTTTTTTGCCGAGGAGGAACAGTTGCAAATTCGTCAGCGGGAGGAAAATACGCATGGAATACTCACTGTAGGCTCGGTGATCCCTGTAGGCTATGGCAATAAGTTCATCAGGGAATTAAGGCAAAGTGGGGCAGATTACCATTCATCATCCAACGAGCAAACTCATACAAGGAAGTTCTCCGGCTTAAAACGGCGTTTGTCTAGCCCTGAATATCGTAACTTCTGACAAGTCTGCTCCTCTTAAAAACAGATCTGAATTATTATTAAATTAATTCTATGCAGCCAGTCAAAAGCGGGATGGCTCCAGCTGCCATTGAATGGATCTGATGATCACCTCGTTCTATTTTACAAGGAGGGGGTGGTGCCATCCAACCCCCAGCATCCAACTTTTCAAATTTTTCAAAATGTATCAAGTGTGTGTGTATCATTTTTGACGTTGCCATAGCAACCCCACATTCTATGTACACTAGGTTTGGCCAGAATAACCTTTGTTTTATACATAATTCTGTATTTTTTCCAGTTTTCTTCATCAAATTGCAGAAACTCACCAATTTTTACATTTCACAAGCATTCTGGCTCGATTTTTCATTAATTTCCGTTATTTCTTGACATTTAAACACAATAGTGAAATCCAAGATAGCAGATCTAAGATCGGGGGGTCAAATGACTCTATATGACGTCATAACCAACAGAAATGGTATCATCTCGTAGAGCTACTCAGGGCTACCAAATCAATATAAATGTATTTCGCTGTGCCTTAACACAACGAAAACGCAGGAAAGGGCTTCCATCAACCCCGTTATACCTCGGTGGGGGTATGAATTAGCTTGCACGTTCGATGGTGTGATAAAAATGCAATGTTGCTTCTTTTAGGTAAGTATATCTGTGATATACCCGAATTCTCCAAACTCAAATCTCCTCTTGAGTTTGTTTACTATATTAGTTGAATAAAGCCCACCAGAGTAAAGATAAGGAAAACACAACAAAGTTCTTGTAAGTTATTCCCCTCCTCAGTCACGGAAAAAAAAAAACAAGAAATCGATGAAACAAATCCCGAAATCATTGCGCCTATATTGTTTGGGAAGTTGCCCCTTGATAAGCAAATAAATGAATGAATAAATAAATAATTCCCAGTGTTTTTTTCCTTTTAACACCAGGTAAAGCGTGGTTTAGATTATCTGGTGCAGATAATTGTTTGGATTTCAAGAAATGGCAAGCAGTGAGAAAACTCCCCCAGGTATGATAGAAAATAGACCGAACGCCTATTCAAAGCTTTACCACCAGACAGTAGTTGGTCAAAATACAATACTATACATGCATCTTGCTTTAAGGAGACTGGCAACAGTTTCCAGCACATTTCCAACAGCCATACTTTGACGGATCAATGCTACTACTCTTTGTAAAATCATACTAGAATACTAGGATCACACAGACGCTAGCCATTTGTGAACCAATAACAGTAATGTTTATGGCAAAATAAGTTACCATAGAAACAATACAAGCTGTTAGAAACCCTATTATTTAGCTTCTAACTCAAAAACGAGCTCAGTGACCGCCCACGTTTAGGTTTCGAACATTTTAGGTGGCTCAGAACCCTTCCACATAATTTTTAAAAACTTTGCAAAACTTGCATATTATCATGCTTCCCACAATTCGGGAAATATTTATCCTTCATAATGCATTTTTACAGTTGCATTAGACCCTCCACCCTACACACAGCAGCCAGGTCAGCCCCAACCTGGCTATCAACCCCAACCGGGTTATCAGCCTCAGCCAGGTTACACAGCTCAGCCAGGCCAGCAGCCACAGCCTGGTTACTCAGCGCAACCTGGTTACCAACCTCAGCCTGGTTACCCACCTCAGCCTGGTTACCCACCTCAGCCTGGTTACCCTCCTCAGCATGGTTACCCACCTCAGCATGGTTACCCTCCTCAGCCTGGTTACCCTCCGCCACAGGCTATGCAACAAACCCAACAAAGCACCACTGTGGTCAATGTGAACGCGGGTGTAAGTTCGTTTCTTTTAATGCAAGTGTTTAACAT
Source organism: Micromussa lordhowensis (assembly GCA_964020085.1). Classification (NCBI taxonomy): domain Eukaryota; kingdom Metazoa; phylum Cnidaria; class Anthozoa; order Scleractinia; family Lobophylliidae; genus Micromussa; species Micromussa lordhowensis. Next base: position 46,183,190 of record OZ026595.1, on the reverse strand, counting down.
CGTTTAGTTACTTGATATGCAAACTTACTCCAATGAACAATGTCAGGAGCGTAAAGCTCCCCCCCCCCCCACCCCCCCCAAAAAAAAAACGGAAACAGGGCTAGAAAAAATGAACGGCAGAAAAATTTACTTACTTGCGACTTAGTATGGCTAACTGAGGACTGAAAAACATAAAAAAGAGTGAGCCTTTCCAAGAATCCTTTTACGCAAGCCAGCTCATCTGGGTGTCTGATGTCATTTATTAGTAGTAAAATTATTTTCTGTTATTCTGTCCTAGCCCGCTCAAACTATCATCTTGCCGGCGAATCCTCGTCCTCAAACTTATCTTGGCTTGTCAATATGCACGTGCCTGTGTTGCGTTTGGCCTATTGGATTAGCCGCCATTGTGTTCTCTTGTATGGTAAGGGAAAAATGTACACTTTGACCATGACCTAAATAAACGGATAAAAAAGAGGCTAGGACATATCAAAACTGAAAGGCAGACTTTTCGCAGCCGTTAAAGGGCCGGAGTGTTGCCAGAGTGTGAAGTTAATTACTAAATACGATGTAAACAACTGACTCTATTTCTGTTCAACAGATAACGCGACAAAACGGAGAACTATTTGACACCTCCAACAAAATCATAACATTTATCTGGGCAGTGATGAAATAAACTTTTGCATTTTATAGTTTTAATTTTTGCCATTCTTGCTTGCTAGCTTAACTCTTTTTGTGTAGATTATGTGGTGCAATGTTAACAGTCATTTCAGGGCACCCCTTGATAACAGCATTTGCTGACGGGTTTACCCTGATTAAATATGTTAATATTATTATTATTATTATTATTATTATTATTATTATTATTATTATTATCGCTCGAAACAACTATCTTGCTGACTTGAAAACAAAGTATGCGCTTGTAATTGTGGTAAAACGATTATTTCTGTTTTCCTGTCTCTAACAGGTGGACAGCTCATATGATGCAGGTGATTATGAGGGTGCCCTGAGAAACTCAAACATCGCCAAGTGGTTGAATCTTGCTTCTATCCTCTGCGGCATTGTCGTCTTGATCATTATTTTTACTACAAGCCTTGGTTAACTTGTTAGTCTCTGGTAATCAATAGTTGTTTGGCCAAGTCTGGTAGTGGTAAATGTGTACTAATTCGAAAGCTAAGTGAAGTAAGTTTAATAGGATTTTTAATCAGCGAATCTAGTTTCCGTCCTTTGCGGCATTATCATTGTGATTATTGTTATTGTTGTTTTAATGAATACCGCCATTTAAAATCATTGCTGTTTGGTCTCTTAAAAGAGATTTTATTGTCAAAGGAGTAAAATATAGTTAATGGAACGTGACGTAAGTTCTCAATAAGCAGTTCATGGCTGCACCGCTTTCTATAGAGCTATTGAGTAATTGTATACCAAAGGTCAGCAAACTGTAAGCTTCATTATAGCTAAAACTTAGAACCTTTGTTACCTTCAGAGCGTTATAACAAATCATTGATGCAGAGCATTAAAGCACTATTACACGTGTTAGGGTGTACTACCGAACATTTTTTTCTACTGGCTGGATTACCAGCAGGCGAACGTCTACAGATTAAAGCTCAAACAACCATTCAGAGTCCATTTCGGGTTCGTCTAAGCAACGTAGTTATTACTGATTGTAAATCTATCGTTAAAGGTTTTTGGTAGCCATAGCTCTCCCTCGCCGCTCGTCGAATACTGCTAGGATCGCTACCAGAGGCGAGGAGCTATCGAAGCTCACCAGCGAAGTCCCAAGACTTCGTCTTCAAACCCTGGATTTGCCAAAAACGGGCTCTAAAGGGAGACCCCTCGCCCGGCTCAAGCTAGCATCGTCGGGAAAGGCCAGTCAATCCAAACGAAGACCTGGTCGGCCTCCACAACGCACTCGTCCGCAGGCTAACTACACAGCTTCGCAACTCCCGTCCACTGAAGCTGGTGGAATCGATGCCACACAAACCTCGCGTCTCAGCATCCCATTGGACAGTGCCCTTTCCGACCGGGTCTCGCTGTCTTCCATCGAAGACATGCTGCGGTCAGATGCAGAGGACAATCTCTTCCAAACCCATTGGTCTACGCCCTTAGTCCAGCACAGCGTTCTGCCATCGAAGACACTGTCTCCCAATCTCTACACGGCGCTCTGAACGCCTTTCGTCCACACAGCCCTTTCAGCCCTACACCCGCCAACCAAACTCTCGCTGCTTCGGGTATGGTGTCCCCTTTGGGTCTTAACCTTATCTGGTCCTTTTTGGGGTACCCTCGCCTATTGAGATTTATCGCTTAGAGTTAGAATTAACTGATCATCCAGATCGTAATTTTGTCTTTAATTTTGTCTTGTTTAAGTACGCTTAAAGAAGAAGTGAATTTAGGACGCGTAGCCGGCCCCTATCCTGTCCCCCCTTAGCAAATGTCAGTCAGTATGCGTTACTCCTAAAAAAAAACAGCCATCTGAATGGCGAACTATCTATCACCTCTCCTACCCACAGGGAAATAGTATAAATGACCACATTGCTTAGGACCCCTACTCCCTGAGCTATGTTCGGGTGGTCGATGCCATTCATATCCTCCAGTCCATGCGAAAGAGGTCCTTTATGGCGAAGACTGATCATAAATCAGCCTTTCGCCTTATACCAATCCATCCCAACGACTGGAACTTACTGGGTATTCGTTGGAAATCTCAATACTATATAGACATGTACTTACCCTTTGGGCTTCGTATTTTTAATCAGCTCTCCGATGGGCTTGAATGGATCCTAAAACATCCACCTGGCTGAGGCAACATGACATTCACATCCTAGGCGACTTCTTTATTGCTGAACGTTCTAGATTTGCTTGTCTCACTAGCTTTAGCACTCTTCTACGGGCATTCCTGTCACTTAGGGCCCCGGTAGTAGCGTCCAATACCATAGACCCCTCCCAGGAGGAATCGTTATCGGAATCGTTTTAGACAGCATTCGCATGGAGGTCCGCTTACCCGAGGATAAACTTTCCAGGACCTATGATTGCTGACATCCTTCGAGAACCGCCGCTCCGTGTGCCTGGTTGGAACTCTCCAGTTTGCATGTAAAGTGGTAGTCTAGGGCAGGACCTTCACCGCGCCATTAATTTGACAAAACGGGTCCCTACTCGTTTTTCATCACATCAGACTAAATAAGGAGTTCTTTAGGGACCTGGATATGTGGAAGATTTTCCTCTCCAAATGGAAAGGGCGCTCCCTTTTTCTTGAGTCCAGCACTACCCTTTCTCCAGACCATGAGCTCTACACTGACGAAGCGGGCTCCGTGGGGTAATTGGGTGTTTTTTTCAGGGAAAGTGGTTTCAAGGTCACTGGCCTCGCAACCTACTTTTATACCGAGAGCGGGCAATAAGCATTGAATATAAAGAACTCTTTATCATCGTTGTCGCCTGTGCCATATGGCATCCACTTTTTAAGGGAAAACGTTTGCAGTTTTGGTGTGATAATGATCCAGTGATATCTATCATAAATTCAGGGCATTCAAAAAGCTCTACTTATAATGGAACTGGTCAGAAAGCTTGTTCTCCTATCCATGGAACATAATTTTCAAGTAAGGGCCCGTCATGTCCCCGGGGTTTCATATGACATTGCTGATGTCCTCTCCCGCTTTCAGATGCCGATTGTATAGCCTTTCGTCCAATCCTGGCATGCCGGCAGCGCATGACGGTACAGCTAAAAATCGTCGAAAACGGAGGTTTACAGGCGAGGGGCAATCTCTCACCATCGCTCGCACTTCGAGCACCATCGGCTATCCGCGAGTACTTTCGTTTCGCACGGCCACAACAGGGTCCCTTATTTTACTTCCAATCGGGTAGTTTTCTTACCCGTAGAGCAGTTTCGCACCTTCTACGGGACAATTCGAGGGTCGCAGGCCTTCCTTACCAGAGCTAAAGGGCCATAGCTCCCGCATAGGTGCTGCGTCGGCGCAGCCACTTTCCCCAAGCTTGTTGTTTTTCCGTCGCCTTTGAATACCGCTTCCTAACCGAGCCTCATGTCCGATCAAGCACCTGCTGTCTGGCATTGAGCTCGTAGTGCTATGGAGATAAGTGAGGTTGATTTGTCGCCCAAAGTCGCATGGGTTAACCAAACACAAGTGTTCCCCATTAAGGCCATCACTAGTTGCTTGTAATTGTTTTATAGCTCTTGTCCAATTGCAAGTCGCCACAGTTAACTTGCTTTCGTCAGGAACAACGGCGTTAAGCTCATGTTACATAATAAGCAGTCTGCATTAAAAAACATATAGTAGTGGTTGTGGCGTGCCACGCGTGACTATAGTCATGTGATTAGCAAGTTACGTGAAGTGTGGTGCGAGAGAGAGTCCCTTCTACTGCTTCGATGCTGGATATTGTTGAATCAGCTGTATCAGTATTGGATGATCCAATATTATTCATAAAACTTTGAGTTTTGTCGTTAAAGAAAGAGTAGCTTGCAATTTCACTTCAATGCAAAGGGTGCGTTCCTTTGGGATGAACAAAATGAACACACAAAAGGAACAAAGATTCTTACAAAGATATTATTATATTATTTATAGTTATTCGTACTCTTCGTGCTCGTGTCCGAGCGAGCCAACGCGACTACACTTGTGCACGTGACTGCAAAAATTATCCAATAATCATTACAACAACACCGTTTATAAATCCTTTACTAACTTCTGATCCTTGAGAAAACGAAAGGAAACTAAACTCAGTTACTTCGGATACATGTTGTTGTTGTTTTTTTGAGTGAGTTTTGAGTTTTGATTTGTGATCCTGATCGGTGTACTTTATACGTGTGGTGTCTGGATCGAGTCTGTCGACCCCATTGCCGATTTGTGTCTAACAAATCAAATTCTGTACGGAAATATTCTATCCAGTACTGCCGAATAACTTTTGAATTCAACGAAATAAGGAAATCACTGTGATGAATGAAAATCACTTTGAAATAACTTTGCATATGTGAGCGCAACAATCTTCCTCCCGTATCCTCGATCGCTTACGTGATAGCTCTCCTCGTGGCTGCAAGAATTACCGAGTGTTGCCTCGAGAGCTTACTGAAAAATTAACCGGGACCGCCGTGCGCGCCTAGTTTCTTCAAATCGGGCTCGATTCGCACACTACCAATGCTACACCAATATTTCACATTCTATATACGCGGGGGTCCTATTAATGCCTCCTCGGGTTTTGACCTCTGCGCCAAAACGCTGCGGGGCCAAATACAAAATGCAGTAAATGTGTTTCTAACACAGCACTATCACTAACATTCCATTTTACATTACAATATTGCTTATTTACATTACACTAGTAATAGTTCTCACTAGATCTGCCGCCTTGTATATCACATCTATTATGTAATGAACTTTTAGTACAAAATACGTCTCCCCCGGCAGAATCGTTGAAATAACAGGCTGATCTGACCTTTTACTCTCGTTGTAATCCTTCAAATCACACAAAATGAACAAAAATCTCTGTATCTCTGTTATTTCAAGTAAGTAATGATAGATTTAAAATGTTATTCGTACTCTTCGTGCTCGTGTCAGAGCGAACCAATTCAACGCACTTGGCTGAAAGAAGTACCTAATAATCATTGAAACGACACCATGTATAAAAACTTTACTAACTTCTGATCCTTGAGATAACAAAAGGAAACTAAACTCAGTTATTTCGGATACATTTTTTTGTTGTTTCTTTGAGTGGGTTTGAGTTTCGATTTGTGATCCTGATCTGTTTACTTTATACGTGTGGTGTTTGGATCGAGTCTGTCGAACCCGTTGCCGATTTGTGTCTAACAAATCAAGTTCTCTACGGAACAATTCTATCCAGTACTGCTAAATAACTAATCGCGTACGCGATACCTCTCCTCGTCCTCATGGCTGCAAGAACTACCCAGAGTTGCCTTGCGAGCTTATTGAAAAATTAACCGAGACCGCCGTGCGCGCCTAGTTTCTTCAAATCGGGCTCGATTCGCACACTACCGATACTACACCAATATTTCACATTCTTTGTACGCGGAGGGTCCTTTTATTGCCTCCTCCTGCGGGGGGTTATTAGCGAGTTTACGAACTGAGAAAAAACGGGACGACACGGCCTTGAGGTCTTAATGCGCATGCGTGTTCCCTCGTCTGCTGGCGTCCATTCTCGTCCCCAGAGCCTCCGTTTCTTTTTGGTCACGTGGTCGGCGTAACGGAGGGCGCATGCGTTATTTATGCCCGCATATCTGCTCATGCTCAGAAACTAATCCTGTGGGAGGGGAGAGAGGTAAGAGTGAGCTTCAGTGTTGACACGCTTCGTGAGAGTCCAGAAAGCATTGAATGCCATCGCTTCAAATACGATTGGCAGCTTGTGTAATATTTTACCGACGGGTTTCGTTGTGCATTTTGTGTTGGACCGTCTAGAAAAAGACAGAGATCGATAGCTGCGTTCTTGTTGTATCTTCTCTGCAGATTCGATAAAAAAGGAGAAGTTTAAAGAGCGAGATGCAGTTTTTAAAGGCAAGTAATTAGGATACTACATATGATACGTCTATCGATGACATGGTAAAATTTGTTTATGGACACAGCATTTACGGAAATCAGCCGTGGAAATTGCATTACTGACCAGAGGATTTAAATATAAAGCCGTGCTGATAGATGAGAGGGAGATTTTCTAGTGGTAAGAACTATTTACTTCTTGGTTATCTACATTGGTTTGTAAGGAGCAGCAGAATAAAAAAAAGTTGAAGTCAGGGAAGTTTTGTAGTAGTGGAGACTTGCTCGTCTTTCCTTGCAAGGAATGTAATAATGGTGCTCAATTCATACGATCTGTCGTGTCTTCCATTTTCGAACGTTTCAAGTAACCCCATCCTGTTCTTCTTTTATGTAAAAAAGGGTCTTACACAATCAACAGATCGTTAAACTGGCATATTAAATCAATCAATCAACTTTTATTGTGCAATATTTACAGAATTAATAACCCTAAGTATTATAAAATACATATGAGAAGAGAAATATGTGTTACATATGGGACAAGCCTGCTCACTTGAGCTTCTGTGATTGGAGACATTACAAAACAAGATGAAGGGCTATTTTGGCTGTATTCGCAGGCTACAATCTTGTCTGACCCCATAAAATTCTCTTCTTGTTATTTTTTTTCTGTTCATTTTATACCTTTCAACCAGCCTGTATAAAGCTTAATCTTTTGGGTGCTTTCTTATAAATACTTCAATTTTGGTCTTAACAGCTTGTGTGACAGCTTGCTATGAGAAAGAAATGGGGCCAAGGTGTGCAACATGTTACTATTGTGAGGGCCAACCTCGAAAGGGAAAGTTCCTTCTCTAAACTTTTACCAAGGGGGCAACAGGAAGGATAGCTAGGAAGTTAATACATGTTATGAAGGTCTTTATTTGCAATATAACTGAAAGAAAAATTAACTTCTTAACAAATTATTTTTTAAAAGCAACTTAGAAACAATCTGGTGAATTCTGTTTTGTTACATCGAGCAGGAACATTGCAAACAGTAGTTTGGGTCTCCTACAAATCTCAGCAAACATCTTTATGCCAGATATCATGTGCAGTATGCAGCAGAGAAAAGTAATAGGCCCTTTGCATGACCCGGTCACATGGTACAAAATTACACATGCTGGTGAGCAAGCTCCACAGTGGGACGTCCAAAACAATGCACCTGCCTTTGTTTTGGAAGTCCCACTGTGCAACTTGCTCACCAGCATGTGTGATTTTGTACCATGTGACTGGGTCATGCAAAGGGCCTATTGTCTAGTTAATCTCTGGTATAGTACTTCTTTTTCCCAATGCTAAAATTGGCATTTTGTAT
>OZ026595.1:46160393-46167893 GCA_964020085.1 Micromussa lordhowensis | reverse complement strand
GAAGAAATAACGAACCACGATTCACTGAGCAGCAATCGTTCAAGTGCAATAGTATTTTGGTGTAGCGCAAGGCAAGCAACTATTTACAAAAATTACTTAGTCCTTGTTGAATTAGACGCAGTTGCGATCATATGCGCCGAAAGATGGTCAAAGATTCATGGTATTCGACCTCTACATACGATGACAGTTGGTGATGTTCCACCAGACACCTTGTGTAAACAGAAGGAAACTTTGCTTTACCTCGACGAATGGTGAGAGAGACACGTTAAATTGGCTTTTGGACCTGCCTTTTGCAGCAAATCAAGGTTAGAACATTTCGAATTTATCAGCTCTGTGTCTATTTTAGCTTAATATACGTCAAGACATGTGGCGCATGCTAAAATTTGTGTCTAACCCGTGAATTGAAATTAGCCGACGGAAGGTTGAATATTTGCATTTTTAACGTACTTTGAAAAGCTCTCGCGCCGCTCACAATCATTTGCCCAAAGAAATTTTTACAGAGTTCTGAGGACCATCCTTTTACGATTCAACCACTAGAAGCTTAATCCATTTGAAGGTTTCGCACATGGTGAAAATCAATGATTCTTACGAAGTACTTTTAAGTGAATGAAATACATGTCTGCGAAATTTAATTATTTTGCAACCAAAAAATAACGCAGCATTTCCCCAAATCCACCCAGTACATATTTAAACATTGCACAAAAATATTTGAGTGCTTTAAAGACGGAAGAATGATGTGGTTTTGCATGCGAGGCTCTCAAAGTTGTTTAATAAAATGGCGCGTCAAATGATGATTTTAACGGGATTTGGTATTTTGCATATTTCTTTGAAATGAAAGGATATTTTCCAAAAAAAACTATCCAGTAGTTTTTGTCGTGCCCTAGCCTATCTACAATAAGAATATGACCGAAATCGAATTTTTGACCCTTGCCGCGAAATTAAGAATTTGTCTGATTTTTACCGGCAGGCATTCTTAATTACCAGAGACTAACAAGTTAAGAAAGGCTTGTAGTAAAAATAATGATCAAGACGACAATGCCACAGAGGATAGAAGCAAGATTCAACCACTTGGCGATGTTTGAGTTTCTCAGGGTACCCTCATAATCCCCTGCATCATATGAACTGTCCACCTGTTAGAGACAGGAAAACAGAAACACAATAACAGGATAACAATTGTTTCGAGCGATGACGGTTATAATGACATTTCATCACAAAAACTACGCAAAAGAGTCAAGCTAGCAAGCAAGAATGGCAAAAAATACAACTATAAAATGCAAAAGTTCTTTTAGTCCATGGGCCAGGACCCCCAAAAATGACATTTCGGTACCACTCAGGGGGAGTAATGCTAACATACATCTTTGAAAACTTCAATTACTCTCACGTGCCAAAGTGACGTCACTCATTTCTACAGAACATCAGGATACAAATGACTGCCTAAAAGTAGTCATTGCTTATTAACCACACCATACATGTGACAATGATGGAGATTTCTACCAGATTTTTAAACCACTTAGTTAACATTTACATGAACTTTAAGGATTTTGTCTCCATGGCAACGCTAAAACCTATTTAAATTTTAAGAAAAAAAAACTCTGAAGTATTTCAAAACGCTTTGATCTCGCAGAATTTTCTCGAAACTGAAGCGGGAGACAATAAGTTATTCACAACCAATGATTTTGTGAGACGCAGTTTTTAGCAAGATAGCTGCAGGTCTCAATTAACACCTGTCCGCCATCTTGGATCCGCCATCTTGGATGTTAAAACGTCATTATTTTTGAGTACATATGGCACAAGTGTTTCAAAATTGAAAGCAGTTTCCCTTTTGATTATTATGTCATTTTCAAAATCATTTGAAAAGCTTCCTTATGTTGAAGAAGCTCACATATTTTCAAGACAAACGAGAGCACAATTCAGGAGTTGACTACATAATTTGCTAGCTTAGCGGTTTCTTAATACTGATGTTTAAAATGCTTTAATCTTCCTTCTCCTCATCATCATCGTCATCAACATCATCAGAGCATTCGTCATCAAGAATCTCTTCTTTCTCGACACGATTGTTGCAGTCGCGAAGGCGGCACATATCGGTGCATTTAAGGCCATTTGTAAGGCACGTACAGTTGGGTAGTTTGCATGATCTTGCACAAGAACAGGAGAGAAACTCAAGAAGAACTGCAGGGGCTGGTTCTCCACTCATCCATTTGATGGATAAGTTGCCGTTGCTTTAATTTAATTTTCATGGCCCTTTATATATCTTTTTTCCGCTGATAATTACTTTGTTAGAATAGTGTTTTAGTAACAGTAGTAGTTGGTTGTCAGTTTTTTTTTTAGCTTTGTCTCTATGAGTAATATCGTTGTAATTTTGTAAGTAGTGTAAGTAACTTGGTTTTGTTGTAAAATTGTACATAATAGGATCACAATAAAAAAAAAGGTGCCGTCCTCCTCAACCCATCCATGACCAACTGGTAAACGGACTTGAGGGCAGCTCCAGTGTAGACTCCTTCTTCAGATGTCTGCTTGGTAGTTTGCTCTCAAAGAGTGCATCCTTAAACAATCTGCACAGGGAGGTAGCTGGTTTGAGTCAACTTTGCTTTGTTTGGCACAGAATAACCTACAACATAGTTGAAAAGCATTACAGACTCTATGATCATGTGGTAATCAAAGAGCTTAATACACTACTAACAGCAGATAAGATAATCAATCAATCAGTCAATGTAAACTCCCCATACCAATAGCGTATAGTTCGTTGACATCATAGGTCGTTGTAGCAGAGCTGTATATCTTGCAGGTGAACTCTTGGAGCTTTGCAAATCTCTCATCTGTAAGATTCCACTACATGCCTATTTCTTGAAATAGGGTTTGAAATAACAAGCTTCAAAGCTGTTACCTTGCCCTTTCCTCGAAAAAGCACTGACACTGTCGCAGCCAGTAAAGGCGTGGAGACCAGGCAGAGATCTACACAGTTCTGACCCCAGCATTTGAACGATTCTTGACACATCCATGTATGTTGTGACTGTTGACTGCGTTTGACAAAGATAGGACATGAGATGAAGCCTTTAAAAGCCAAAGAGAGAACAAATACATCAGTATCCACTGACGTAATAACTACAGCTCTGTATCCTGCGGCTGCTGCCTGTGCTGCATGGAGAAACACTCTGGTATCTGCCTCTTCTTGGGTTGACCTAAGCTCTTCCCTTGTTGTCATTCCGATAGAGGAGACTTTATAGCAGTAATCTTCGGCGGTTTCAAAGATTTTCTTTCCAGCGAGCCTCTCTCTGTGCCTCTCATTTTGCCACTCTTCTGCAATGAATTTGATCAGGAGCGATTTATTTTTGGAACTGGACAGGAATTTCCGCCATTGATGTGGTTTGCCTTGATGTTTCTGAATTCATGACTACTTTCTGAGCATCTCTTCTCTCTCTCGGGGTTCTCGATCGAATTATCTCTGTAAACGTCGAAGACCACGTCAATATGCTGGCTATCTGTTCCTTCATTCAAAACTATGTACATTAAACTGTCAGCTACTTTAGCAAATGTTTTCTGGTCGCCTCTTATCTTCTGGACCATTGCCATTCCGTCCATGATTCGCGCGCACGGCTGTGGAATCATGTCAGCTGCTGTCATATTTTTTATGAAGCTCCTTGGCAAGTGATGCTTTGTTGGTTTTCCTCAGCGATCCATCGGCCGATGCAAGGGCCCAGGGGAGAAGTCTGAGAGGGTGGCACAGTACATCATTCATCTTCAACTTCCTGTTCTCAGCAATAATGATCATTTGAACAAACAGCGCGCGATCCGCTTTAATAATTACTTCCTTGCTTTTCTCTCTTTTTGTATTTTCATCTTATTTGAGAGATCACCAAATGTTTTAAGTTTACGTTTTGTCATTTTGTCGTGGAACTTAAACTTAGGTGGGTCAGACTCAAGCCGGTCCCTACAAAAAGTCTTATAGGCCTTCTCCCCGAAAGCCTAAAGGTTCAACTGGCCAGAAGCAGATCTTTCTCTATCTTAGGAGTTGCGAGCTTGCCACTGGATAGATAAACTAGGTCTTTAAAGGGACTGATCTACATTCCTTCGAGCATCGACATCATCAATTTCACGTCATCTTCGTCTCTTCTTATTCGACTTGCTTGGAGATCAGACTGCTGAACAATCGCTAGGGTGCCCAGGTGAAGCATTTCCTTAAACTGTCGCATAAATAGGCTTTGATACTCTGCTATGAGGTAGTACTTGCTCACAGCTCCTGGCTACAAGCTGATCCGCTATGTGCCACCAGATGTTTGCGTGTCTCTATTCACAGTTCTTCACAGGGTTGGTCAACGGGTATTCTGCCGAACGTGTTCATGACTCAAATCTGTACTGAGAAGCCACCGGACCTCAATTACGCTAAAACATCTGGATGCTCCTCTCGAAGGTGAGGCATTTCTGATAGATAGGAGGATAAATATCTTTCATAGTTCACGTTGTCGTATGCAAAGCACGATGCTTCTTATTGCTGAAACATGTAGCTTCCAGTTGCCTTCCCTCGATGCTCTCACAAGTCTAAGGAGAATCTCTACCATACCTAGGTAAGATAACCAAAACTTGGATAGCTTGCCATTCTCATGCCGGAGGAATTCCATGTACTTGTCAAAAAGTTTGACGAAATCGACACTAGAGGTACTGGTCATGTGCTTCTTGAATACAACTCGCCAATCTCACTAAAGAAGCTATCAACAGTAGTCTTGGATTCCTTGTGATTCTCCTCTATCCAGGTCCCGCATCCTTGCCACGCCAGTCTCATGAGGGCTTCATACATGATCTTATGGAGTCTAACACCACGATTATACCTGCGCCCTTCTAGAACTCCTGCAACAAAACCTTCTGCTATCACACCCGATTCGACGCACAGGTCCCTCAAGCCGGCGTCCTGGAAGCGCTTGCCAATAATGGACAACAGGGTGCAGGCTGTGTGGAATACTCCCATCCTCAGCACGATATCTTTGAGTTTCTCACTTTGTTTACAGTGCTTTGCATGCAGTGCTTGGTCAAAGACGAGAACAATGTTCTTCACCTTGAGCGTATTCTTGATCTTGAGCGACTGCAGCAAAACCTCGTGAACGGTAGCCATGTCAGTAGCAGGTGTGTCAATAGTCGGAAGATATCCGATGACATCCTGCGAGACTTGAATTTTGTTACGAAGGGAAATATTGAATCCAGTCCAGCTACTGGCTTTCTGCTTCTCTTTTGCATGAACTCGCACTAGGATCCAAAGCAAATTCTTTCTTGCTTCCGCCAAGATCTCTTCAGCTGTTACCTCGACGAATGTTCTCGAGCGTGGACCGCAATGATCACCAGCGTTGTACGGAGGGACAACTGAGATTGCTGAAGGATCAATGTTCCTTTTCCTTGTCCTAGCTTGCTCAATTCCAGGGGCCGGAGGGAGGTTTGGACCAAAATGCCTGACTTGGACAGCAATGCCATTTACTCGATGAGATGTTCCTGCGCCAGAAAGGGACTCTTCTAGTCTATCAATGTTATCCCACGCAAGCGTTGTGTTGAGATATGCCTGGATATTTTCAGGCAAAGGAACCTCGTTATCAGGCGTCAAAGCCATTTTTTGTAGGCAAAGTGCTGTGTTTATTTCTTCAATTTGAGAATACGCGATCCCATGCCCACATCGGTTTAACATCTGAATAAGTTCAGCATTGTTTGTCAACTTTTTTACCCGCGTACGGTAGCAGTATTTGTTTTGGGGGTTTCTGTCTTCCTGCAGTTACCCCGTATTTGACATCCTGCCCAAAAGAGCTGACAAGGCGCCGGACACGAGAAGGATATTCCGTTGTGATTTCTGTGTTGCCAGTTAGGAGAGTGCAAAGAAAAGCATCTAGTTCTGGTTGGAGATTGACTGCACTTTCGCAAAGTACAGAAGGTTTTGGTGGCCATGACATTTCAGTATTATTTGAAAGAATTGCATCACGGACGTACAGTTGTATTTCCTCAACTTTAGATGGAGTATCGCTGTTGTCTAATTGCTGAGATACCGTTACCACCTCTCTGGCCAGTTAAACCTTTGAAAGATTTTTGGGAAGAACAAAAAGCTTATTATTGTTCAGGAGAACTTCAAATTGCAACAAGTCGCCAAGTTCTTGTTCTTCGGAAGTGTTTTTTCGTTGATTCGGATATTTCAGTAGAGCCCATTGATCGCATGTAGATCATTTACTTCTCTCTCAGATCAACCATCTTAACAAGCCTGGGATTTATTAATAAATCTAATCGAATAAACTCAAACAGTTTGTCATAAGCTTGAGACTCTATATTACAGTAATTGGATTCATCCGAGTCAGGCTCGTCATCCAAGTCTGAGTACTTGCATGCTTTATCAGGTCGGGTATAATCTCGATAGCACTGACCATGGTACCATGCTTCAGCTGCTACCAAATCACGAGATGCAAGGCCAATAATTCTGCTATCACCTGCAGCAACAGCAGCTTTTCTTATCGAGGCATCGGCACGCAAGTCAACACACTGAGTCAAAGAATCGCGTGTTCTTGCACCTTTTTTATATGCCATCGTCTTTCCGCAAAAAAATTGCATATTTTCGGATAAGTTCTGCTCGTGCTTGGTTCTTCCCGACGGGGTCTTTGCTCTTCGCATATTAAATTCAGGAATCTGTGAAACAGCCGTTGTTCTTTGAGAAATGCGCTCCAAATCTCTCTTCATTGTAAAAAGACTACGGCATTTCCTATGATAACTGACTTGGAGAATTTCTCCTTCCTTGGCATTCTGGGCCAAATCAATCAATGGCCTCTAATTTCTAATTGTAGTCCCCTTCAATAAAGATTTCCAAGAATCGAGATCTTTAGGGCTAACTAGCAAACGTTCATCAACCTACCACTGAATAATACAAGGTTCGAAACGAGGTCGTTTAGTTTGGTCTGTTGGAACAAGACAACAATTGAAAGTCAGCAATCAGCAAGTCAGTCGATCAGCAACTCTATAAGTAACTATTCTAAGTATTGTAACTATTTTATTCACTAAACGTAGTATTTTATTCGCTAAATGTTAAAAAAGTACTTTAAAAGTGTTGCTTACGACTTTCAAAAGCCTAATTCAAAAGCCCTAAGTCTGTGCTACTTGATAAAAAGCGCTAAAAGTGTGAAAATTTGACGAGAACTTTCAAGTACTTACCATGCAGCGAGGCCGCCATCTTTGAACTTACCCATGATGCCATTCGAGTTTGAGCTTATGGCCTCAATCAAGTTTTTCTTTTTCAAATCTGCTAATAAATTCTAGTCTCTAGCCAAAAATGTTTAGAAAATGTGTTTATTGCAAAACGTAGTGATTTATTAATATAATAAATAAAGAATGCATTTAAAATAATTGTTTCAATGTGAGCCTCGTTTCCACGTCAAAGCAATTTTTTAGAGAAAAAGAAGTACACAAAAAATTATGAATGCTACTCTCTCGCGATTGCTATCAAGTAAATTTGGAAAGTCCTTCATACAACCTTTCATCAGATATCAC
>OZ026595.1:46137893-46155393 GCA_964020085.1 Micromussa lordhowensis | reverse complement strand
TGATCCTTTGGCCCCAGAAGATCGTTTTCGCTGGAAATGTGGCCACAAGTACGGCAACGTGGGTGTTGATATGGATAAGTACCTGCGCGTGTTGCAGCCTGCTTCTCTGCCGTGTGAACTAGTGATGTTCGCAAGTTGTCATCACGTCGAAACGCAACCATTGGTGGTTGAGGAAAGATGAAGCTGGTTGCTGGGTCGTCGGCAATCACTTTGAAATTGTCAAGCAGGATTCGTTGTACTCGACTGTTCAAAGGATGGTATGTTAGTATCAAAGGAATCCTGTTCATCTTTTCCTTCGTTGAATTGCTTTTGGTAAGGGCGTCGCTTTAAGACAGCTGTTTCATTTTCTCGAGGTCATGTTTCAGAGTTTGTGGGCTGTAGCCATCGTGCCGTGGAAGTATGGTTGCTTGGCGCGAACGCAGGCAGCCTGGCAATGGAAATATACGTTTGAAGGCTTGTGATATTCCTTGTTGTTGTGAAAGTATGATCTAAGCATATTAGAAACGATAACGATATCTCCAGGGGGTGGGGCAATCTGACCACCTGCCTTTAGGGGCCCAGAGCAACCAAAACATGTGCTTACAAGTGGTGGGCATAAAACAAGTGGATAAATCATAAATGCCCCATAGGGAGGGGATGGATACAATGATCGTTTGCACCAGGCGATGATTGTGGGTCAGATCCCGCCTGATATGAAGGCAGGTGAGACAGAGGTTGTGTGGCAGACGCCATTGTTGGATGTCCTGACACTTGTAAAGTACCCAAGGGTGGTTGCGTCAGAGGATCTGATGCTGCGTATGGTCGTGATGGCATGGACATGGGGTCTGACAGCTGCTGTTGCGATGAAAGATCAGCTCTGCACTTGGTAAAGTCTACTTCACTGGCTTGGGTCTTCGATCTTTCCCCTTTTCTCCGTGCTGTAGATGACTTGGCCTGATCCCCTTTCTTGCCAACAGTCTTTGAACTATCGCTTGTGATAAAGCTGGTAGCTGTGATGATTTTCTGGCTGCGCTTGAACCAGGAAAAAAATTGCTGAGACCTCCACACTTTTCTGCCACAACTAATGCGTGGCAACATATTTTTGCAGAGTTGAATCTGGGGCATTCCTCGCAGACGACCTTCCCGCTCTCCTCTTGATAGGCGTAATGCGGTTTTCCACCCCCATCATTTCTAATAACATACGCCTTTTGGTTGTTGGAAGGCGCCCGCAGCACAGCTTCTTTGCTCTCCAGCAGTTGGGATGCTTGAGAGTACATTTCTTTCTGTAACAGAAGAGGTACTCCCGCCAGTCCAGATTCCTCTGCTTGAACTGAAAAACTATAACCAGTAAGTACACAGTTAGAAAATCAGTAGTTCTTCATGGCCACGCCTTGAAGTAGCTTATGGGTAAAGCCAAAGAGAGCTAGGAACAGAGGTAAACATAGATGATACATGAAGAACTAACCTTTTGAAACTCCTTAAAAATGCGAAATGCTATTAGTTATGCTCAAGCAAGAAATGGGATGTTTACTCTCAGACTTAATAAAGAGATTAAACCTATCTCATCAACAAAAAGTCAATTACAGTGGACAATTAATTACTTGTGGTTTTATGTGGTGAGTACTTCGTAAATAGGTCATGAGGTAACAAAAAGAAAACAAGAAAAGAAGTCCGGGATTGAAAATGTTTTTACCCGTTTTGCTATACTAGGGTGAGTGTATTCTTATATCAACGAGAAAAGATACCGTTTCCACTCCCAATTTACATCTATTTCGTATATTTATCTATCTATACTATATCTTAATCACCTTGCTTGAAATGTAGCCATGAAATTGGGGCAATTTGCCGGCAGGAAGGTGTTCTTTCTCCCTTTGGTTCCACACGTCTTTAAAGGATTCCAGCTGAACAAGAAATTCTTCATCTGTTTCTGCATCAAGAAGTCCAATAATTGGTCCAAGATAATAACGTAGCATTATTCAATATTTGTTCAGCATAAAAATTACCAGCAATTTTAGCCGGAAAAGGAATGTGGCCGCATAAATATTTCGCTCACCATCTTCTTTGATATTGCCCTTGTATACTCCGAACACGTCAGCTAGGAACTCCGCCTGAACCTATTGGGGTAGTGATTTTACAGTGCGACTACTCCAACCAAGGCCACCCAACAAAAAGTTCCACAAATTTTATCAAATAAAAATCGCGGAGGTTAACAAAATTTTTCCAACAAATTAACTTTGTAATCAAGCTGTATATCACAAAGGCAACAGATTTGTGGTCATGTTGGATAATTTGTTAGAAAACTTTTGTTAACCTCCACGATTTTCATTCGTTAAATTTGTAGAAAATTTTGTCGGGTGGCCTTGGTTAGAGTAGTCGCACTGTAATTGTTCCTTGCAATTGTCTTTAAAGTGGCCAAAGCATCTGAGATGTAGGGCATGATAAAAAGATCTTCTCAACGCCTGGATGAGTGCATCCTCTCCATCTGTCCCGAAGGCGAGCAGCAAGGAAACCTCTTTGTTAAGTCCCACTAGATTTGAAAAATAAAAGTTGTAAGTGTCAAAAGTCTTTCTTTGATGAAGCAACATTGGTCCAAGCATCAGCGGAGATTTCCCTGTTTTCTGGTCTTTTAACATCAGGTTCTGATAGGTAGTGACAGTCACAAGTGAAACTTTCCCAGGTTAAAGGTAGGATCAACTCCAAAAACAGCAAATTTTGCAGGGTTAGTATAGAATCGAACCATGTCTCTCAGTTGCCAGTCAAATCCAAGGACTGTACGAAGATCAGGTCCTGTTACTTCTCTTATGAATGCACTTTTCCGATTACCGAGCTGCTGCCTTTTGGAATTCATAAGTACAAGTAACACAGAATCAATCTCTTTGTCGGCCTTCAACAGTCTGCGTCTCTGGTTTTGTGCTTGTTCGCGGTTTCTGGGAAGGTCACTCTCCGCTTTTGCTTTTAGGATGCCTTCTCTTTCCTCATCCACCTGATGGAAGGCTTGTTTTGGCTTTTTGGTAACAGAAACTTCCTTTAACGCTTCAACAACACTCTTCTTTGTTCTCACATAGCCCGATTCCCGAGCCTTCTTGTTATTACCATGTGGCAACACCAGGACGTCATGTTCTTCTTCGTCAAAGATATATTGCACTAGGCAGAGATGAGGTACCTCTGTAAAAGAGGAATATACGGCTTCAGCAACTTTCAGCAACGAGGCTATAGCCGAGTGGATCCGCAGACTACTTTGACAATGTTTTAGCGAAATTCAGTGACAGACATAAAAAACTGACGTCAATTTGTTTTTTTTTTAAACCAAAACGCATAGCATCGCATAAATTATAAATTCATCTGTCTGTCCGGTTATTGACAATGAAAATTAGCCAACGAACGCACGAGAATTTCTACAGTGGTTGTAAAACTCATATTAAACCTAGCTAACACGGTCTCCGGGCGTGGCCTGTGGGTGGATTTCACGTAGGTTCTCTTTATCTAAAACTAGATTAAACAGCAATTTGAAAATGTGTTTTGAGAAAGGAGGAGGACTGAAAAAAAAAACAGACTGAGCAAGACTAGCACTGGTAACAAAATCAACTTAATCTCAGTGTTCAGGGAAGCCAACGCAAGACAGTGACATGTGCAAGAGGGCAGTATTTTGGCATGATATGATAAATTGGGATGTCAATGTGTCAAAATTTATGATGGGGTAAAATCATGATAATATCGCAGCTGTTACTTTCCAGTTCCTCTTCTCTAGCACCGTCACTTTCATTACCACTAGCCACGTCACTGGCACCTCCGTCACTGTCATTAATGTCAACCTAATAAATGTTTTGGGAAATAGGGGAAGGTCACCTTATGCCTTTCCTCACCTGGCTGCAATTCATACTGGGGGTAAATTATTTTCCCTCCACTTGAAGCGTTTAATTTATACCTCAATAAAACAAAATCCAACAAACTTTGTTTCTCTCCAGCAATTTATTTGGGCATATCTATGAAATGGCATATCCACAGAAATTGATGCCTCTGCAGCAATCACATCTTTTCCAATAAAAGGTTATTTTACATTTTAAGGTTTTAAATTTCAGTGAATGCAAACATAAATTTAAAATAGTTTGGTGATTCTGGCATTCTCAGTCTTACTGCGTTCTGTTTCTGATGTCATGGAAAATAAAAAATCAAGATGGATATCCTACCGCGAGGACCACGAGACCATAGGTGAACATGTGATTAACTAGTCAATGAAATATTTGTTTCTACTTACCTTGATTTTTTTCTTCTTGGGAGTATTATCTGGTACCATAATAGGATTCATGAACGTGCCCACTCTAATAAAACAAGAAGTAGGTAATATCCAGCTCGGTGAACCTAACTTATTTCTACGGGAATGTCAAAACATTTTGCTTTCAGAACCATATATAAGGAGTGGGGCTATTAGAGAGAGCACGCTTATGTTTATTTTATGCTTCAATGGGGCTGGGGAAGAAGGCAAGTTGGTGAGCCGGGAAAGGAGCTTGGGAGTGAGGCAAGTGGAGGACACAAACAAAGCCCATATGTATATTCATTTCTAATGTTTGTGTCCTCTATGCCTCACTATCAAGCTGAATTTTAATGTGTCGAAAGTGGTCTATTGCATGTCGTTTTCTCCTGTACGTTTAGCCGCCATCGGCTGTAGCGAAGCCCTACGCCTGCACTCACATGGCTCAGCGGATTCTCCCGCGAAAATATGAATTAGTCTTGGGAAAAAAGCTATTGAATTGTACAAGAAAAGCAGTGTTCCCCCTATTGATGTGTACCTTAGACAGATTTCTAAAATTAGTCTTAGGCCTTTGTAGATTACCCCCACCGTACCGGATACGCTTCAGTTGACTACCTTTTCATCTGTTCCTGATGGACTATTCAGGTTAGTTTGTATGAACTTATTTCCCTAATAGTAACTGACCTTTCTTAGGTTTAAACACCAAACAAAATATACTTCTTCCATATATTCAATTGTGTCTGTGAAAAATCCGACGAACTTTCAGGGTTTCGCTGGAAAGGTTGTGCAAAGCTATTTTTAGCACTTCTTCATCTGGCCCGGGTTGTTCAAAAGGTGGATAACGCTATCCACCGGATAAATCACTATCCAGCGGATAGCGTGGTTTGTTTTGTTAGCATTTATCCACTGGATAGTGACTTATCCGGTAAATAGCGTTATCCTGCCTTCCAACAACTGGGGCCTGGAGTTTCTTTGTAGCTTATATGCGGGCTGTAAATTTTAAAAGAGTTCTTCGGTTTCTTTTTAAAATTTTCTTTCCTTTTCCCAATCTGTTCTTTTTCTCCAGTCCGGCCTTAAAGCTTTTTTAAAGTAAATCACTGATTTCACACTTGCCTTGTTGCGACAGCAGTATAAACTGCAGTACATGCAAAAGGAGCTCTTTACAAAAGTTCAAGAACGTTTACTCCTCAGTTGTGTTCAAGTTTTGTTTCAGATTCTTAAATGACATGAACTCTGTTCCAAAACAAAAGCTGTAAAACGCTCTTACCTTCCATTTCCAACGGTCTTGTCGTCATGCCGATCACAAGATGAACCGGCGCTTTCAGTAGACAAATACACAAGGAAACCGCCGGTTAGCAAAAATTTGGAGAAAGAAAAATAAAGTCAAAGTTCAATCGATTAAGTTAAATCCATCAACTCACGTTTTCGAAACAAAGATAGGTTCGCTCAGAGAATCGTCACTGTCGTTCGACTCCATATCGCTTGTGCAGTCCGCTTGCGGTAAACACCTTTGCACACGTGTTGTGTACAGTCTATGGCACATGCGAACGTTCTTATGCCCAGCAAACCTGTCGACTAAGGTACGGTGGGTAGCTGATCGGTGACCGTGGAAGTGTTTCACTTATTTTGAAAATGCTAGTTTTCGTCAGAGAGACTGATTTGCCTAGATGTAAATAGCCGAAATCCCTTCGATGTGGCAAAAGACGGAGTCTGAATAATTACTGTTCCTTGATAAGAGTCTTTTTGTTTTTTTTTCAATTTCACTTTTTCCATATAAGCCGGGGTAAAATATGTTTCGATCTATGAATTCTTGGCCTAATTTTACATCTCAGAATGTAAAAAGGCATCGCAAAGTTATTTACCCTCGTCCCGATATTTTCATTCTTATTTTGTTATCCGCATTTTGTCATCCGCATTTTCTCATCCGCCTTCCGCCATCCGCCATCCGTCGCCATCCGGTCCTCACTTTACAGAGACCCCCCGAAACCTGTTACTACACTGACTATACCTTATATTAAGGGCACTTCTGAGACCATCTCACGGATCCTACAGCCCTGCAACATCCGCGTTGCCCACAAACCTACGACTACGTTACGACACTTACTGACCGACGTTAAAGACAGGGACGAACCCAACAACAGACAGGGAGCAGTTTACAAGATCAAATGCACCGACTGCCAGGCTTCCTACATTGGTGAGACTGGCAGAAACCTGAACACGAGACTGACTGAACACAAACGAACCACGAGAAATGGTGATGTCAACAATCACTTTGCTGTACATCATCAACTGACAAACCACAACATTGACTGGGACACTGATCAATGCTTAACCTACAGTACCAACTATTTTCAACGACTGACTCTTGAAAGCTGGTACACTAACTTAGAACAAACGCCTCTTAACAGATGTGAACAGCTACCGGCGCCTGACAAACGACTTATTCACGACGCAAACAAAACCGACAAACGGACTTCTAACAGACCGACTTAATTTGACTAACTATACACGGACCTCAACGCTAGCAATTTGACTAACAAAAGACGGATCGAAACTGACCAATGACTGATGACAAACTTTACACGAGTCTTTCAGCCAATACCATCATGGCTAAAGTGACAAACCACTTTCAACGGACCAAACTTATAATATCATCGACTGACAAACACTATTCACTTCACTTGTCAGTCGATGATGTTATAAGTTTGGTCCGTTGAAACCCGTTGAAACCCGATTCGGATCAACTGGACTGTCCTCTTCAAGAGCTGTCTCTTCAAGGTAAATCTCAACTTAAATAAAATCTTGCAATCTATATATCTTATATTTATTTTTTCCTATTATTTGCAAACGTTAAATTTAGAGCTTCTGTAAAAATCTCGTTAATAAAACGAAGTAAATAAAAGGATAATCTTCAATCTTAATCTTTAATCATTATTTATACACGGTAAAAAATTCATCAGGTACAATAATAAATTAATACAATAAAAATAAATTACAATAAAAATGCCTTAAATCCTAAAACGAAATTCTAAAATTCTAATCTTAATTTTATATTAACTTACAACAGCATTCCACTTATAAACCTGATTTCAAGGCGTTTAAATTGATTCAATGAAGCAGACGCTCTAATGTTACAGGGTAAGCTGTTCCAAAGAGTTGCGCCACTGTAACTAAAACTATTTTTCCTGTAGTTAGTTCTCGGAAAGGAACAGCAAGTTTGTTAACTGAGTCCCTGAGAGCATAATTTGATTCATTTCCTGTTACAAATTTAGAAGTGAGATATTCGGGAACCAGACCGTTTAAAGCCTTGAAAACCATTAGGGCTTTCTGAATTTGACGTTGAGATTGCAAGTCTTTCCAGCTGAGTTTGTGAAACAAGGAATCGACATCAGCGTCATAGCCCGATGAAGTTATTATTCGTGCAGCACGGTTTTGTAGTTTTTGTAGCTTGTTAGACAATGGTCTGCCACAATTACCCCAGACTAGGCTACAGTAATCAAATTGAGATTGAACAAGGGAGTTTTATATGCAAAGTAGGGTAGATTGAGGCACAAATGATTTGGTTTTATCAATTGGGTTGATAAAGTGAATTGGACACCGTAAAGAGATTCGGAAGCTGACGTTTCGAGCGTTAGCCCTTCGTCGGAGCGAATCCGAAGAAGTCTGGGGGAATTGGATTCGCTCCGACGAAGGGCTAACGCTCGAAACGTCAGCTTCCGAATCTCTTTACGGTGGCCAATTCACATTATCAACTCAGTTGATAAAACTAAATTATCCTTGTAATACTCCCACCGACGCAGCACCGCAGTTTCTTTAGAAACTTGCTCCCTTTATTCGTTTGAGGCACAAATGGCTTGACTCGCTTTATGGCTCTGATTGCGGAAGCGATCTTTTTACACAGTTTATCAATGCGGAAACGCCACGTTAGATTTTCATCGATGTAAACTCCAAGTGATTTTACAGAGGAAACTTGTTCCAACGGAACGTTATCAATGGAGAGTTTGAGTGTATCAGATAGAGTATTTAACCTTTGCCTGGAGCCGATTAATCATCGTTTGGTTCTCACCACTGAAATATTGTTATCTACATCTTCTTCTATATATGTAATTTGCAAAGGGATTTACCCATCACCGCAGATGTAAAAGAGAAAAAAATCACTTTCCTTTAAACAAATGTATGCTAAGATTAAGCTCAATTTAAGACTTTAGCTTCGATTTCACAATGATTTCACGAAGAAAATTGTTCAGCTCGCCGAGCAGACAAACGTTAAAAAAAAACTTCTTGTTCTTGTCTCTTTTAAGACTGAATTGCGATGTTGTTCAGGGTTTCACTAGCCATGAGTTTCCTGAGCACAATTTTTTCTTCGCTATATTTCTTCATCACCACTTACGCGATCTTGAGAATGTTGAATTTCGATTTGTTCACCTCCACTCGGAGTATTGAAACTAATTTATAACACCTACAATAGTCGAGGCTGAAGGAAATTCGCATTTATTTTAAAAGCGTGAACAGAGTGACTGTGATTGGAAAATGAAGAATTCTAAGTAGTTTTGTATAAAAACTACAAAATCGATGGATCGATCGATTGACTGATGGATCGATTGATCTATCGGTCGGTCGGTCGGTTGATTGATTGATTGACTGAACAGTTTCACTGAGCGAAAGCAATACTTTACAAGAGAGTTTTCTAATTGTGTTTCTATGTTTCACCCGAAGACTTAAAAGAAAATAACTTCTGCTTCCGAACGAGTTGGTTGCTTAGTTCGCACAAAACGTATTGAGACCGTATCAAACTTTGCCTATTTATTTATTTATTTGCTAGACGTGCATTTGTTTCATCTCTTTACTGGTATGTAACACTAACATTTGATTTACTCTTTAAACAGTCTTACTCGCTACCCGCCTAGATTAGCCTCAGCTATTTGCGGGTTAGCGTTGTTTTTGTAAAATTTTGTTGATTTAATAATAAACTTGACTTTTTGGTTAGGACAATGAGCTTTTGTTATCTGTCCTTAGGGATTTTTCTGTTCGGTGACCCGAACTTAGACTCGGGTTAAGTCGGATCAAGTTCGCGAATTTTCAATGTTGACATTTTGGTTCCCCACGGGAGCCTACTAGGGGAAACAGACTAGACAGACTAGCAGGGAGTGAGTTAGTTAATGTTGGTAGGTCAAAACGTCATACCTCGCCGGCATGACGCGTCTGTCAGAAAGATAGACGTTGATTTGCATGTTGATTCGCACGACGCGATTTGAGTTCTAGTCATGGCGCAAGCGATGCGATAGAGTCTTACCGTGTGATGCTCTACTCCAGTACACAGTAAATAAATAAATCAATAAAATATGCAGGAAATGTAAAGTCAACGACGTATTTTATCAGTAAATAGAGGATATTACACGGTGGCGAGAAGATATGAATTTTATGTTCGAGTGGCAAGAACAATATCCCTCACGAGTGAGATATTGTTCTTGCACACGAGAACATAAAATTCATATCTTCGAGCCAACGTGTAATGTTATTTTTATTATATGGAGACTAAATATAAAACATAAAACAAAAGCATAAATATAAAACAAAAGGCGGGAATCGTGACGTCATTTAACGATACGACACTCACAAAGGTGACATACGGAAAATACGCCACTCGGGTCCCGGATGAAGTGGCGTATGGAATCTACGAGTGGTTTAGTTCCCAGTAAAACACTCTCCTCCATATAATAAAAGTAATTATATGCTATTGCGAGCAAGCGTTCTTGGAAAGCCGGGAGCGATCATTTTTTTTTCCATTCGCGTTAATTTTGTTTTGTTTCAAAGTTTTTATTTTGCCCACGCGACGCCGTTAAAAAAAATTGTTTCTTTATGAAAAGGAAGGAAAGAAC
The DNA here is from genome assembly GCA_964020085.1 of Micromussa lordhowensis. Lineage (NCBI taxonomy): Eukaryota > Metazoa > Cnidaria > Anthozoa > Scleractinia > Lobophylliidae > Micromussa > Micromussa lordhowensis. The sequence continues at coordinate 46,145,286 of OZ026595.1, read as the reverse complement.
ACTGCGTGCGTGAAAGAAACAACACCGTTCTTGTCAAGCCCCGGGAACAAAGAAAATGTGATTTCACAAGCAAATATTCTCAAATATACAATGGTGTCGTTGAAAGCTCCGATCAATTCCGAGAAGGCGTATTTTCCCAGACGATTCGAAGTGCCGATCACTGGCCCGACTGCAACTGATCATGTGCTGTCCCTATTATCGTCAGACGGGAAATCACTGCCAATCAGTGTCCAAAATCTGTTAAGGGGTTACGTATTTTCATTAATGAGTTGCCTTGTACAATAGCTGGCAAGTAAACTCACGTAATTAATTCTGGTATTCAGTTTCGATTGCGCGTTCCTTCTACAGTTCCGCTTTACACACTTCGACTTCTCGTCTCGGCAAAGGACGGTAAGTAAGCCTTGTATTCTCTTCCTGAAAGTCTCGTAATTTGCAGTTATCATATGATATCATACTAAAAGGTGCCTATTTGGGTCAGTTTGAAATGCTGATAACCTTAGAAGACCACTGACGCATCAGGCGCATCTGTTGCGTTTTACAAAATTGAATGAACAAATATTTAACTCTGCATGAATAGGAAATCATTGAAATAACTCTGCTGCCAAGATAAAAAGTGCATGTGCCTATTCACCAGTTAGGAACTTTAAAATGCACTTTCAAACGTTTGCGTAGGTTTTCTGATAGTGGATTCTGCGGGTGTTTGGCATGACTAATTTCACCTGAATTTCACTGTACAACTAGTCTGTAATCTGTTTCATGAAGTCAGCGCGAAGCAAAAACACTCGCATCCTTGCTTAATTCGGACATAACTTATGAAAACCGACTCAGTTACTATATGAAACAAACGTCGGTTTACGATCACGGCAGAAATAATGATACATTCTCGGAAAAGAATGAGAATGATCAAAACTCGTCACGCCATATCGGACCATTACGCATATGGCATGATGTTATTTCGTGTTATCGATAAATTATACTTTTAAAAAACGTAAATTAACTCGCGAGCTAGTAGGCTTGGCAGTAGATTGCACTGTGTTTAACTTCGCTCACGGATGCATTAGCCGATCGAGTTCTTAGAAATGATATCATGATTTCCGGGTTTGAACAATGCTTCATTGTAAACGTCGCATCTGCTATTCACAAGCTCTTCTCGTTTTCTCTCGATATCGCTCCTACATGGATTTATTGCGCAGGTAAATCTCCAGAAAGTACGGTCTATTGTTTAGATACAAAATAGTAATGGAAATGTCTGTCATAGAGAGAATGATAAAGTTCCTTTTCTCAACAAAGTGGCTTTCGTGATCAATGTGCAAATTCCTGGAATGACGAGGCAAATATTTAAAGCGGCTTCACACAAAATCGGAGGAGCAAAACGACGAAACCTTTCAGTCCTACAAACGTATTAAGAAAGGAAAGGAAAGGGTTGTCGGTTAAGAGCAGAAAATACATTCAGTGATTCAAAATTACTTTGACGACGACAAAATGCCGGAAATTGTGGCTGCAGTCAGTCATCACGAGAGTAAATGTCTGTTAAAAGGGCGAAGTTCATTTGACGATAACAGCTTTGCGAATGGAATAAAGCCTAACATAACATGACACAACGTTACCTAACGTAAAGTAACGTAACACAATATACTTTATTCCCTCACAATTTACATTTGCAGATAAAATTACAGCTTTTTATGTTTACAGTGTACCTTTTTGGTTGATAAATATTAAAGTTAGAGTATGGGAGTCAAGTAAACCATTCGGTTTTCTAGTTTTCTAGTTAAAAACTCTGTATTTATTCCCCATTGCCTCGTGCTGAGGTCTATTGTCTTAGGCTGAATTTTAATATATCGAAATTGGTCTATTATTTAAGATTAAACCTACTACTACTTAAAATAACATTATAAAAGTTAAAGGTAAAAAAAATTGAATAAAAGAACGACGCTTTTACTTGTACCATTGTGATCTAGTTAACTTAGCTCAATAAAAGCCTTTTTGAAGACTAAAGTCTTAATCTTATTTTTAAAAACCGTGAGGGATGGAATTGAGTGAAAATTGATTGATTTCCAGCAGTTTCCAAGACATTTCTCCAAGTCTTTCTCCAAGGAAGTTCTCCGGCTCAAAATGGCGTTTGTCTACCCTTGAATATCGTAACTGCTGACAAGTCTGCTTCTCTTAAAAAGGGATCTGAATTATTATGAAATTAATTCTGTGCAGCCAGTCAAAAGCGGGATTGCTCCAGCTACCATTGAATAGATCTCGGCCATACTCTAATTTACACAATCTGATGATCACCTCGTTCTATTTTAAAACCCTCGGACGTCAAGGAGGGAGGTGGTGCCATCCAATTCCCCCCCCCCCCCCCTAATCCAACATTTCAAATTTTTGAAAATGCGATTTACTCTAAGAAGCTGAAACTTTTAGTAGCTGTTCATTTATCATCTGCGGAAATTTTGATATGTCAATTGTGTGTCTACCATTTTGACGTTGCCATAGCAACCCCACACACATGTGTTTTCAAGATCGCGGGTCAAATGACGCTATATGATGTCATAACCAACAGAAATGGTATCATCTCGTAGAGCAAGCTCAGGCCTATCTGATCAATATAAATTGATTTCGCTGTGCCTTAACACAATGATAACGCAGGGGAGGGCTTCCATCAATCCCCCTCCCCCGTACCTCGGTGGGGGTATAAATTACGTGGTACGTCTGAGGGTGCGATTTAAATGCAATTTTGCTTCTTCTAGTTAAGTAATTCTGTGGTATACCCGATTTTCTCCAAAATCAAATACCCTTTTAAATTTGTGATCAATAAAATAAATAAATAAATAAATAAGCAAACAAATCAATATCTTAATAAATAATTACAAGTGTTTTTTCCCTTTTAAAATCAGGTAAAGCGTGGTTTAGATTATCTGGTGCAGATAATTGTTTGGATTTCAAGAAATGGCAAGCAGTGAGAAAACTTCCCCAGGTATGATAGAAAATAGACCGAACGGCTATTCAAAGCTTTACCACTAGACAGTAGTTGGTCAAAATTCAATACTATACATGCATCTTGCTTTGAGGTGGCTGGCAACAGTTTCCAGTACATTTCCAACAGCCATACATTGACGGATCATTGCTACCACTCTTTGCTACAAGTCATGCTACAATATTAGTATCACACAAACGCTAGCCATTGGTGAATCAATAACAGTAGTCTTTATGGCATAACAGGTCACCATAGGAACAGTACAACCTGTGAGAAGCCCTCTAATTTAGCTTTAAGCGCTTATAACTCAAAAAGAAGCTGGGCCACCGCCCACGTTTCATTTTCGAACTTTTAAGGCCGCTCTGAACTCTTCCACATAATTTTTTTGAAACTTTGCAAAAAGTTGCATCTTTACGTGCATGCTTACTACAATTTAAAAATTTAAAAATTATCCCTCATAATGTATTTTTACAGATGCATTAGGCCCTCCACCCTACACACAGCAACCATTTCCCCAGCCTCAGCCTGGTATCCCAGGTCAGACCCAACCTGGCTATCAACCCCAACCGGGTTATCAGCCTCAGCCAGGTTACACAGCTCAGCCTGGCCAGCAGCCTCAGCCTGGTTACCCAGCGCAGCCTGGTTACCAACCTCAGCCTGGTTATCCACCTCAGCATGGTTACCCTCCTCAGCCGGGTTACCCTCCGCCACAGCCTATGCAACAAACCCAACAAAGCACCACTGTGGTCAATGTGAACGCAGCTGTAAGTTTCTTTTAACGCAAGTGTTTAACCTGACATGCAAACTTTGCTATACTCCAATGAACAATGTCGGGAACACATAAAGCCAGCTTCCCCGAAAAAAAAACGGAACCAGGGCTGGAAAAAATGACAGGCAGAAAAATTTACTTACTTGCGACTTAGTTTGGCTATAAAAAATGGAAACAGGGCTGGAAAAAATGAACGGCAGAAAAATTTACTTACTTGCGACTTAGTTTGGCTATAAAAAACGGAAACAGGGCTGGAAAAAATGAACGGCAGAAAAATTTACTTACTTGCGACTTAGTTTGGCTAACTGAGAACTGAAAAACATAAAAAAGAGTGAGCCTAACCAAGAATCCTTTCACGCAAGCCAGCTCATCTGGGTGTCTGATGTCATTTATTAGTAGTAAAATTATTTTCTGTTATTCTATCCTAGCCCGCTCAAACTATCATCGTGCCGGCGAATCCTCGTCCTCAAACTTATCTTGGCTTGTCAATATGCACGTGCCTGTGTTGCGTTTGGCCTATTGGATTAGCCGCCATTGTGTTCTCTTGTATGGTAAGGGAAAAATGTACACTTTGACCATGACCTAAATAATTGATAAGAAAGAGGCTAGGACTTATCAAGACAAAACTGAAAGGCAAACTTTTCGCAGACGTTAAAGGGCCGAAGTGTTGCCAGAGTGTGAAGTTAATCACTAAATACGATGTAAAATCTGACTCTATTTCTGTTCAACAGATAAGGCGACAAAACTATTTTGCACCTCCAACAAAATCATAACATTTATCTGGGCAGTGATGAAATGAACTTTTGCATTTTATAGCTTTATTTTTTGCCATTCTTCCTCGCTAGCTTGACTCTTTTTGTGTAGTTTTTGTGGTACAATGTCATTATAACCATCATCGCTCGAGACAATTGTTATCCTGACTTGAAAACAAAGTATGCGCCTGTGATTGTGGTAAAATGATTATTTCTGTTTTCCTGTCTCTAACAGGTGGACAGTTCATATGATGCAGGGGATTATGATGGTGCCCTGAGAAACTCAAACATCGCCAAGTGGTTGAATCTTGCTTCTATCCTCTGCGGCGTTGTAGTCTTGATCATTATTTTTAGTACAAGCCTTGGTTAACTTGTTAGTCTCTGGTAGTCAATAGTTGTTTGGCCAAGTCTGATAGTGGTAAATGTAAACTAATACGAGTGCTAATATTATTTAGAAAACTTTGAGTTTCATCGTTAAGTTAAAGAAAGGGTAGCTTGCAATTCAGCATGCAGCAACTGCTACGGTTTCTGATCTCTAATAGGAGGGAGCTTTAGCAAAGCAAGACGGCGACACCAACGAGAACTTTGCCAAGCAAAAGGTTTAATGAGCAGAATAATGGCGGTTCTCCACGTGCGTTTTGAATCTTGGTGCATTTTTTGAACCGCCATCTGCAAAACGGAAAAATTCTACGCATTTTGAAGAACTTGAACCGTAATGGCACATTTAGGATTGAACACCGTCATTGCCTATTTAGACTGAGGGGGTTCAGTTTTAGATTGATAGGCGTACTGAACAGATTTACACAGTAACACTCGCAAAGATAAAATAAAAATCCAATTTAAACGTTAATTTAGACCCGTGAGACTTTGGACTTACAACACTTGTTATAAAGAAACAAATGCTAGGTAGGAAAAGAAACCATGGCGAAATTAGCTGTTAGGATTTGCGATACAAGTTTTGATTTTGGTATGCAATGTTATATCGCAAATCTGATTATCAAAGAGCAAAACGCTGTACTAATAAAGTAAACCGGCAAAGGTATACGAACTATTCATCAGTAGAACATTCTTATAGATAGAAAAGTAGAACGCTTTAAATAAATTAAATGGTGCTTGAGAAAGCTTAGCCGATCTTTGGCTTTACAAAGACAAAATAAATTTGTGAAAGATTTTTTTTCACGAAAATGTAGCTGATCTTTTGCTATTGCCATCTTAATGTGATAACAGATATTCCGGCAAAGTGTTTAGCGAGGATTTAGTACTATTAATTATCGGGTTTATTACCTTTGATAAACACTTTGTCAATATTAGGAGCATTAGCTTTCTTATAGGCATAGGCGAACGAGCCGGGGGGGGGGCAAGGGGTCTGCAGCTCCCCCAAGTTATAGAAGTTTTTGAAATTTTTCGGGCAAAACGCTGATGATTCGGGCAAAAGTACTCGGGAGAAAACTCTCCGAAAGGCTGTCAAAGCTAGACTTGAAGGCTACTTTCTCCGATGTTTGCCTTGTCAAGACGGAGTTAAGGTCAAATGATCGAACGATCCAGGTAATTTGTTCAGTTGTAAAAGCCATGTATCGTTTACATGTGTTTCGTAGAAATCCACGAGATGGATGTTACTTCCATGAACAAAAGAATGACATAATCAAAACAAACAAAGACCTAGACGTTTTTGTGGTGGCTCTGAAAAGAGCCGTTTTCAGTGGATTCACAAAGAGCTGTTTTAAAATTTTCTTGAACTTCACGTAGAAGAAAGAATTTACTGTTTCTTTTATAGCTTTTTGATTTTACTAGGCAATCGATCGAAGTCGTAGACTATGCGAGGTTTCAAAATAACTACAGTTTAATTCCGATCTCTCGATTTTTTCGAACCACCCGATAACTCGAAACGTAAGTCGTTTCCCTCTCCTCAGTCCAACACTGTAGTTACCCCAGATTTCTCGAAATATCCGATTTTTCGAACCAATTTTCGTTTCCTTTGGAGGTTCCAAACATAGGGAATGAAATTACGTTCATTACACGTCAGAAATGTGAACGTTTTGTTTTTACTGCGGTTTGAGTGCGTTTGTACACTGACACATGCTTTCGGGCATTGTGTAAATTTTTTCAGGCAATAAGGTCACCGCCCCCCCCCCCCCAGGTCCAAAGGTGCCCGTACGCCTATGCTTATAGGCAGCTCGAAGTTTTGCTCGTTCTCGTGCCGATTCAGGTGAAAGACCTCTATCAATTGGTACGGTCGAGAAGAAAGGACTTTGAAGCAGCTCTTTCCTCTTGAACCAAATTGACTCATGAGTCCATGCGAGAGACAAAACGTGCCAATATCGGTCTCGGCCGAGGCTCTCCTTCTGATGTCGATGAAACTCCATAGTAACTACGATTATCAGTTGAGTAAGGCGCGACAAAGTTTGGTTACCAAGTTTTTACGTTAAAACTACCGTGTTCAGTGTCAGGGGCAACTTGTCTGGTTTCCAATGGTAACAACATCAGCAGCCGTGCATCGCCTACCATGAAGGCCCGCCAAATTTTTAAAAGAGAAAAAAGATGAAAAGGTCGAAAAAGGTTAAATGCTCCAGGCAGAACCTACGTGAAAGGTCGGCCACTTTCTGCTGATTTTCGAGCGTCAATAATCGATGAAATACTGAGAAATGGAGGCAATATTCACACTGGCTATTTTCCAGGGCCGGGTTGTTCAAAGCCCGATTAAGCTAACCCAGGGTTAGCGACAATTTTGATTTCAGTTTTGCAGCTTTACGGAAAGGTTTTCTGTTTGTATTGTTTGGCCTTCTCTTTTTAATTTGAATAATCTCCAACTAAACAAAACAAATTGGAAGCGAAAAACATTTTATACAAGAAAAATCAATGCTTCGATTAACTTTTAATCCTGGGTTAGTGTTAACCGGCTTTCGAACA
>OZ026595.1:46130393-46132893 GCA_964020085.1 Micromussa lordhowensis | reverse complement strand
ATTTCAAATTTTTTTCAGGACAGAGTATTTCATCTCTTCTAGTGTTTGCTCCAATCCAAAGTACTTCAGTTTTTTTATTGTTTAGCTTCAGGCCAGATACTGTTCTGAAACGTTCCAATACTTGTAAAGAAAGCGCCAAGGATTTTTTTGATCCATCTAGAATAAGAGTTGTATCGTCAGCGTATTGACTTTCGTTTACAAAGGTGCCCTTGATGTCTTTGGTGTTTCTTATTTTTTCAGCTAGTACCTCGACACAAAGAATGAAAAGATAGGGCGTGAGAGGGCAGCCTTGTCTCACTCCCCGTTCTGGTTTAAAAAAATTGGAAGACCATCCGTTGTTCAGAACGCAGCTTTCAATATTGTTATAAAAGGCTTTAACCCAGTTAATCATTGACGAGCCGAAATTGAAGTGTTTAAATGTTCTCTCTATAAAAGACCAATTCAAAGAGTCGAAAGCTTTTTCAAAGTCCAAAAACAGCAGCAGTCCTGGAATATTTTTGGCGGCAGCAAAGCTTATCACGCTATCTATTAATCGAACGTTTTCTCCAATAAATCTTCCCTTTATAAAACCCGTTTGATCGCTGTTAACTAGTTTTGGGATAACTTTTTTAAGGCGGTTTGCAACTGCCTTAGCAGCTATTTTATAGTCACAATTTAGCAAGGTAATTGGACGCCAATTTCTGATGAGATCTGGTTCTGCATCCTTTATTGGTATTAGTTTAATAATTCCCCGCCTTTGGGTCGGCTACCTTGTATGCTCCAAACGATGACGAACCTACTTTTTATAGAAAATTTTTTAACGACGTACTCGACTTTCGGTGCGAAGACTTAATAATTGGAGGAGACTTCAATCTGGTGCTAGACCTTGGCAAGGATAAAAAGGGTGGCCGAGCCAAAACACATACAGAGTCAGTAAAAGTGCTCCAAATTTTTATGGCCGAACACAATTTGATGGACGCGTGGAGAATCTTAAATCCCGACTCATTTCAATATACCTGGCGGAGGAAAAAACCAGAAGTACATTGTAGATTAGATTTTTTTCTCGTGAGCCAAGGCCTCATGTGTAATGTGACTCGAGCTAATATCTCTGTGGGATACAAAACAGATCATTCCTTGATAACAATTAAAATGGCTCTACACTCAAACCAAAGAGGACCTGGTTTCTGGAAATTAAACTCCTCCTTTCTATCCGATATCAACTATGTGAACCAAATTCGAAGAGCAATCCAAGAAGTTCTGACCGAGTATGAAAATGACGATGATGTCAATCCCGCATTGTTGTGGGAAATGATAAAATTAAAAGTCCGTGAACAGTCATTTAAATTTGCTGCGGATAAAAAAGCAAAATTAAACAGGAAAAAAGAGGAGATTGAAAGAAGAATAAACGGGCTGCAAAATTTGATTGAATCCAATCACATCGGAGAACAGGAAAAGCAGGACGCCTTCATAGAACAGGAAGAGAAAAAAACAGAGTTGGAAAGAATAATAGAGTATAGAACCAAAGGTGCAATTCTGAGAGCAAGATGCCGATGGCATAATGAAGGAGAAAAGAAAACGACACTTCAATAGTGGAGTTATTAGCCAATTAAAAACTGGGGACAGTTCTTTTGCCTCCACTGACACTAAATTATGCTTTCGGAAAAGGACAACTGTCAGTGAACATCTCTCCTCAATTTTAACATCATAAATAATAAATCTACCGCTTGTTTCCGTGTACACCTTTTGAATTTGGAAGCCAAAATTGTTGTTAAAAAGAATTGCGACTCCGCCTTTTGCACTCGTGCAACAGCTAAATAAGGTTTCATATCCCCATTCGGCTGCCCAGATAGATGTTGCGTTTTCGGAACAGTGAACTTCTTGAAGAAAATAAACTGAGAAATTCTTTGCCTTAAGCCAGTTAAATATTTCTCTTCTTTTTTGGTTGTCTCCTAAGCCTCGAACATTAATAGATCCTATCTTAAGATCCATCTCTTTTGAAAATTAGAAAGTTTTGAATATCTGTTTTAATTGATCGATCGAGAAGTTGAATTCCATTTGTAATTTGCTAGCTGCACTCGGTAGTTGTGCCTTTCTACCTATCAAAAGTGAATAATAATGTTTTGATTCGAAAGTCAAGATGTGAGAAGTTGTTGATGATATTGATATTGATCATATTAAACTTACTTCACTTAGCTCTCGTATTAGTATACTGTTTTACATTTACCACTATCAGACTTGGCCAAAAAACTATTAAGAGTCCCTGTCCATAAATATCGAAAATAACTCGGCAAGGGTCGAAAATTCGATTTCGCTCATATTCTTATGGTAGATATGCTAGGGCATGACAAAAACTACTGGATAGTTTTTTTGGCAAAATATTTTTTTTTTCAAAGAAATATGCAAATTACCAAATCCCGTTAAAATCGTCATTTGACGGGCCATTTTATTAAACAACTTTGAGAGCCTCGCATGCAAAACCACATCATTCTTCCGTCTTTAAAACACTCAAATATTTTTGTAC
>OZ026595.1:46042893-46127893 GCA_964020085.1 Micromussa lordhowensis | reverse complement strand
GCAAAAACTATGCCCGCAGACAGCTTAAAAGACAGACCCAGCTCTGACCACCCCGACCCACCCTTCCCCCCAAACCTGGCCAGCAGATTGGCCCGTCACCCATGTACCTGGATGCCAAATCAACGCAGAACCAACAGCAATACAGTCAATATCAAGATTATTTGGCACTGGAAACTCGACGTCTAGCTAAGCGAAGGTGTTTGTTTGTTTGTTTGTTTGTTTATTTGGAGTCTTATACAATAAATATACATCGACTTCAACCAAATAACTAAAAATTAGAAACAACAAAAATACACATGGCTAAAAAGTTACTAATTAATTACAACCTAGAGATTTACTTTTTGCCCTCTTCCCCATTCCTTTTTTCAAAGCATTCGAATATATGTTTTGCTATTAGTTTTTGTATTTTAACATTTCCGCTAGGGGGATTTATTAGAAACATGAATATTCTGTTAGGTGACATTCTGCTTATTTTTATTCTATATTCCTTTTCCAAATAATCTAGTAACGAACATCGTTTTTCCTGGTAAGCAGGGCATATATTTAAAAAATGATATTCTTCCTCCATTTCTATTTTACAAATTGGGCAAGTTCTTTCTGCAGGTTTCTTGAACGGTCTCGAATAACGTCCTGTCTCTATGGCTAATTTGTGGTTGCTAAGTCGCAGTTTTGTTAGTGCTACTCTGTGTCTTACATTGGTGACCTGATGTAGGTAGTCTTCACATTTGTAATTGTCTATCGTTTTGAATAACCGATAGGTTCTCATTTTGTTACTTTGGTTAGCATATTTTCTGATGTCGCTATTTATTTCACTTAGCCATCTTTGTAGTTCGATATCCTTAAGTCGTTGCCTGATAATGTTTACAATTCCTATGTCTACATAGTGTGCTTTCATCCAGAGATCTCCTAATCCTATCTGTTCTAATAAGCTTTTGATTTTTTTGCTCCAGAAAGCCTTATTTTCCTCCCATTTAATGTCATTGTACGCTATTTGGGATAATTTGTATTCATTTTTGGTTAAGGTTAGCCAGAACTTAAAGTTCCTACATTGGGCAGCAATTGTCATTGGGAACCGTCCTGTCTCAGCCCTGCTCGCATTGTTATTGCAGTATTTGTTAACTCTCAGCAGCCACTTTAGGAATTTATTTTCAACTAATTCTGCTGGATCCTTATCTAATTTCCCATTGCAATCAATCCCCCACACTTCACTCGCATAAAAGAGTATGGGAGATATCAATGCATCAAATAACTTTATCGTTAATTTTATATTTTCTCTGAAGTGATTTCCCATTTCTTTTCGTAGTTTATAGAGTGCTTTAAGTGCAACTTTCTTCAACTCTTGCCTAGCGAGATTAAAGTTTCCAAACGGACTCATTATAAGTCCAAGATATTTATAAGATTTGACATTTTCCAGTTCATCGTCCCCATATCTGAACAAGTAGCTGTTTAAAGACTTACCACAGTTGTTAAAAATCATAATTTTTGTATTTGAAGGTTTTTGCTGATTTAGAGAAAATCACTAGATCGTCAGCATATAAGAGACAATTTATAGATCTATCGCCTAGCATAATGTCGGTTGAACTCGCCGTATTTAGGAATTTTGGTAGATCACTTAGATAGAAAGTAAAAAGAGTAGGAGACATCATGCAGCGTTCCTTTACCCCGGCAAAACAAGTAAAGGCTTCGGTTAATTTGTTATCAATTTTAACTGCCGATTTATCATTTGAGTACATGGATATTAAAACGTCTAGGAAACGCCCTTGCACACCTTCTTTTCTTAGCTTGTCGAATAGTTTTTGTCGAGGTATACAGTCGAAAGCTTTTCTAAAGTCGACGAAGCATGAAAAGAGTAAATTTCGGTGCTTCTGTGGCTTAGATTTCACGTATTTGTCAATAAGCATTTTTAATGTGAAGATGCTATCAACTGTGCCGTGCATTTTTCTGAAACCACCTTGTTCAGCTTTCAAAATTCCTTTTTGAACCATGTAGTCGTACAGTCGATTGTTGAGGATTGATGTAAAGAGTTTGTCTAACGCAGAGAGCAAAGTGATACCTCAGTAATTTTCGACTTTGGATCGATCATCCTTTTTGTGAATAGGCGCAATGAGGCCAAAACTCCAAAGAGTAGGGTATTTGCCAGTATCTAAGATTCGATTAAATAAATTTACTAAATGCCCTTTGATGGCGTCCTTTCCGATTTTTATTACTTCATTTAAAATATTATACCTTCGTCAGTTATTGGATAATCAAGCGGGCCTTCCGCTCTTTCGTTACGGTGGGTTTCCATATTCGTCTCTGGATCTAGTATATTAGTGTATATTAGTGTCAGTAAAAGACACCCTCCCTCCCCTTCACCTCCCCCCTCCAGCAAACCACCAGCAGATGATAAAGTGCCTGTACTCACCACAATTTTAAACAATTGCTATCAACAAATTGCAGATCAAAGAACCAAGAACTAGCCGAAATAAAAAATACGAAATCACAACGTGGCTAATTAGTGAGAAAAAGACTAAATTTAATTAGTAGTTACCCGGAGTAGACAAACCCTGGCCATGCCACAATATTTGGCGCCTTTCGTTTGCTTAGTTGCGGGGTATTGGTATGTTTATTAGTTCTGTTTTGTGACAGAAAATGGAGGGCTGTTGTTCTTTTGAAGTTATTGTTGGTAGAGTTTGTGATTGTAACCCTAAAGATCGGAAGCGGAATTCTGAAATTGTTCCGTTACTTTCGTGCAATTGGGCATTAGTAGTCCCACCACGCGCTAATTCTTCCCGGTCCAATATCTCCTTTGTCTTTCGTCAGCGGCTGCCCTTACTCAGCTCTTTGTTGTTATTGCGGAATCGCACAAAACGCTTCAGGCAAAACTTTGCGACATTCTGTTTCCGTGCGGAGATCAGGCGACTAAAACCCGAGGACCGGTTTTGGGGGGGGGGGGGGTAAGGATTTGTCGTGTCAAAAAAACGTTTGGGAGCGCGAGGGGAGTTCGAGCACGAGCAAGACCGAGGTAACGGCACGAACATGTTGCAAAAAAACAATTTGAAAAAAAAACCCTTTGCCGAAGGCGCTAAAATTCTCCGACTGTCGCGATAGAATTCGGAGACAAATTCAGCCAAGTTATAAAAAAATCTTAGGTCTTCGTTAAGTGTTTGCATTGTTTGCTTTTCTGGAAGTTGGGAAATTTAGAGACTCGGGTGATTTTTCGGATTGAGTTCGCAATGTTTGAGAAAAGTAACCAGAAAAACGGCACAGCGCGAAAAGACCTAGGTACGAGTTTAGGGCCACAGTGTTGCACAATGCAGGTAGATGATGACAACAGGAGACGGCTCGGGAGACAAAGGTAAACTAGTCATTCTTTCTTTTCCTTTATTTACTCTCTTCCTACTCAACAAGATTGTGTGCTCCAAGTGGTCGCGTATCTACGGTGGCCCATATATGCAATGCACAAATAACAATTTCAGTGCATAAATATTGACCTTAATACATAAAATTTAACAACTTCAGTGCACAAGTATTGATCTTAATACATAAATCTATTTCTTCTGTTCACAATTTCATTTCTGATACACGGGCATGTTTTTCAGTGCACAAATGTGTTTCTTAGTGCACAAATACATTTTTCAGTGCACAAATGTATTTTTCAGTGCACAAATATGTTTCCAGTACACTAATATGTTTCAGTGCACAATTAAATTTCCCAGTGCACAAATAAATTCCCCAGTGCACAAATAAGTTTCCCAGTGCACAAATTATTCCTGGCACCTAATGGGCTAAAAATGGTTTAAAGACCCTGGGACTAGAATGTCAATGACGCCTGGTCGCCTTGTTTGCCGCGCTTTTTTAGTTTGCGATCAGTAAGCCATAGTGGCCATAGAATAGAATTACTAAAGATATGGATGAATTGCTCAGGTACTATTTTGAAAAGGGGTTTTCGTACAAGTATCACAACATTGAAATGTCTATGCGAAGTCTTCAGCAACGATTGCATGACATGGGATTTAATAAGCGAAGAAACATTTCCTACAACATCCAGGAAATACGACAAGAAATAATTAAGAATTTGAACGGACCGGGATGTTCAGGAGGATATCGTTCGCATTGGCATGCTCTCAGGTTGAAAGGTATTCAAGTACCACGACGAGTGGTGGAATAAACCTTAACCTAAACATTGAGCGCGAGAAACATAAGCTCGATCAGATATATGCAAGAAACATAAGAACGACTCTAGACAAACGTATAGCTTTCTCGAAGTAAAGCTACGGCGTCTCCAAAGAAAAACGTAAGAGGACAAATATGATATCCGTGATAAGAATCTACATACTGTACTTGCATTCAGTTTTAATCAAACAGCCGGGCCCGGCGTCACACTATACGATGCAAGTAAGCAACATGTTCACGGTAAATTTCATATTTTGTCCCTCGAAAGCATATTCTTAGAGACATATCTTGCATTAGAGATAAGCCTAAGCAATGTATAAACACATGGCAAATTACAGAGGTGTCAAATTCTGCAAAGCGACATGCCGATGTTTCTTGTTTATAAACATTGACGTCATTCTTAGACATGCGCACTTTAGTGGTTGGCAAAAAGCCGGCTTCGTTCTGTTTTCATGGCTTCCACGTGCGATTCCGAATATGTAAAAAGTCTCGATCCTGTTGCAAGATCGCGATATCATTCTAAATTAAGCTACAACAAAGGTGCAAGTAGCCTTCCCGACCCATATAATTTGAAAGGATGGACAAATAATCCCAGTTCTTGGCCAGATTTAACGTTTGGGGATCTGTACACGTACTTAATCGAAACGCCGGGGATTTACACGAAGGAGAGTCTAAAGGCCTTCAAGTCGCTTGAAGCGTATCAGTTTGTGATCAGTGGCCACGTTAAACCATTTTGGTGTCATTCAGTTGGAGACAATATCCCTTACTGCTTCATTAAAGGGAAAGTATTTCCGTCCCAGAGAATTAACGATCAGCCGCACGATGCGTGGGTTTGCCTTCATAAAAAGGAGGCCAGTGTCTACGCAGCACATTGCACATGTATGGCCGGGTAAGAATTGGTTACTTACAGTTCATTTAGAAATGATATGAACTCAGAAAAAATCCGAGTTGATGTCATTTCTAGATTTAATATTCTTTGTTATACTCACTGTTCATTTAATAATAAAAAGAATCTGAATAAAATTAAATGATTGCAGAGTGATACAGACAAGGGGCATTCTAGGAAAAAAATTCCTTTTTCTCGATCGCAGGCTTGGAGAAGTTTGCAGTCATGTTGCTGCTATCCTGTTTAAAATAAAAGTTGCTGTGAAGCTAGGTCTTACTAAGACTTCCAGCACTAGTGAAGCATGCAAGTGGAACAAAACGTTCAGAGAAAAGGTTAGTTCGTTGCCTGTCGTACAAAATGTTGTTGTAGGCAGTAATAAGGGTTCATATGGTAATTAAGTTGAGATAATTTATGAATTTATTATGCTTATTTATCACCTTTCGCAATGTTTCAATCAGATTAATCCCAGATCAGTTGCTGAATTTACCAACCTTGTTAAGAGGAATAGGATAGGAGATGTACCTTACAGTCTCTTCAGTACCTTCAGTCTCTTACACCCCATCACCACCCCTCCCTGAGCTGTCTGTGTTAAAAAGCCTAAAGGAAGTATGTCCAAGAGGAGCTTTCTTCAGTTAATCCCCAAACTTGACCCCGAGGAGACAGACAGTGCATCAGAAGATGAAGATGAGAGTAACCTACCTCAGCCATTGACAGCTCTTTACTCCGGAGAATATGCTACACTTACCAAACATCAACTAAAAGAAAAATGCAGCCAGCTTGCTAAAGAATTGCAAGTCACTCCAGAGCAATGCAAAGAATTGGAGAAAGTTACCAGGAATCAGTCTATCTGCCCCCTATGGTTTGAGCACCGCAAAGGAAGAATCACAGCAAGCAAAGCACACAGTGTACTAAAGAGGAAAGAGAGTACACCTCCTGACAACTTACTGAAGTCAATTATGGGCTTAAAAGCCTATGACCTTTGTAAAATTAAGCCCATTCGATGGGGTATTGACAATGAGGAGAAGGCCTGAGTAAGGTATATAGAAGAGAAAAAACTAAGTCATCATAATTTTGAATGCACGTTGTCTGGCTTTGTTATAGATCTTGACAGGCTATATTTGGGAGCATCAGCGGATGGAATTTCAACTTGCAAATGCTGCCCCCCTAGAGTTGTTGAAATAAAACGCCCTTTTAAACATAAAGATGTGCTACCAATGGAAGCAGCTAAAAGTGATCCTGATTTTTGTCTAGATGACAAAGGCCATTTAAAAGAGACACATGCATACTACACCCAAATACAATTACAGGAACATGTGAATAGGATGGAAGTGGGGGACTTTTGTGTCTACACCAACAAAGATTTGCACATTGTGCAGGGTATCCCTTTAAACAAACATTTCATAGAACACTCCCTTTCCAAACTAGACAGTTTCTTTAAAAATGTATTACTTCCAGAGATCCTTACAAGGAAGTTGGAAATTTGAGAGATGGGAGATGAAAACTGTGAGCAAGATGAGGAGCAGTTGTATTGTATCTGTAACCACCCAGAATATGGAAAAATGATCGCTTGTGACAATTCAACATGTGACATTGTGTGGTTTCACTATGCCTGCGTTAACATCCGTAGGAAACCAAAAGGAAAGTGGTATTGTCCACATTGTAAAAATGAGAATTAGAAAGTTTATCACTCTTCTTACACTCCTTCATGTACCCTCCTAGTCTTACTAGTATTTTGTGATCAATGAATGGTCAGACTTGCATGATCATCAGTAAATACCAGTTAATTAGTGTTTGATATTTTAATGACACATTTTTTTTAAGTATAATCAAAGGCTCCCTGAGCAGCTCATGGATGAATAGCCCAATGCCAAGTTTACTTTTGCCCCTTTTGCAAAACGAGTCTTTGAGCGAAACTATTGGTATGAAAATAAATGTCACCTGCGCGGTCATTCGCATGAAAATCAAGTGATTTTCATGGGAAACGTTTGGCACAAGCACTCGTTCTGCAAATAGAAACTCAGACGGTGGAAGTCAAAGTCTACATATGTGCCAAGCGGCTCATCAGGCCAGCACTGATAAAAAATAATCCAACAAAAAAACAATTTACCATCTTCTCGAGGTCTGTTTACAATGTCCGATTAAAAGCTTTAGATATCAAGAGGGTCCTACAGGGAAGTCTCTGGCACGGTTCACGAACCTAAAATACAGAGGATCACGGTTCACGGATAAAAAAATTTCGTTTTCCCGAATTACGAAAATAAGAAAGTAAGATACTCTTTTTAAGTACCTGTTCTTACACTAAAAACAGTGTTTGTAGGAAGCAAAATCGCGAATGGCTAAATCAAGGCTCCGTATTGCATATTGCATGGCTAAGGCACTCTCGATAGACCACTGTAACTATTCAGAGAACTTGTGTCTCAAAATCACGTAGAGTTGTGTGGTAAATCACGAATATCGGTTAATAATTCAGGTTCTTCACGGATCACGCAAAACCTTCAGGTCACGAATCAGGAAGAATAATTTCCTAAATTCACGTTTCACGGAAAATAGAATGAGCTAATCCCGCATCACGACCCTTTATCAACACTGAAGCTCGCGTGAAGCCACCTGAAGTAATTCAAGTTTGGAATCAAACAATTAAGGCTTTAGCTGTAAGCTACTGGAATGTGTGCAGAACGTTTTCTTTGTATTAAAGAAAAAAAATCAGCTAAAGAAATATTTAAAAACCTTTTCGCTGCTCGCCATCTCTACAAGTCTTCTACATGTACTTTCTAAAGTGCTCCGGCTGCTCTCAAGATAAACTATGTCACAGCTCTTCCTCGCAAAAATAAAAGAACCGCTCACATTCTCGCGAATACCATTCGATAGCCCTAGCAAATCTTATCCCTTTCATTAAAAGGTCAACTTTAGCTTACATGTTTTACAATCGCATGATTTCATCTGTGACATATGATGGCAAGTTCACTTAACAACTTGTTATCCCCCATAAAATTACATAACACAACAACACATGCGTTCTTCCAAACATCTCTGTTTCATCAATTACCTTATTTCACCAAATACAAAAGAACTCCACTTCTTGCATATTACTCCTATGAAAAAGATCTACAATTCTTATTGCTTTTTAGTGGAAATTGGCGCTAAATACAGTAACATATTGTCTCGGGTTAAACGTGATGCGTTTATCTCGCCAAAAACACACCTACATGCCGTTCTCTGCACCGTGACATTAGAGCATAGCAGATACTCACGCTAGATATCTCCAAACACGACATAATATTACTTTGGCGTGGTTACGAAAATAACTATGTTATCTTGTTTCGACAAACGCTCGGAGCTGCAACACTTGCGTTGCTTTTAAATTATGGTATTTCTTAGAACATGTTATCAAATTTAATTCAACAGCAGTGGCTTAACTGCCGAAGGGGAGAACTGTTTAATTATGTCAAAACTGTACGATGAATAATTCCTTTGTATTTAATACATATCTGAAACTATATGGAGGGAAATTAATTTAAATTGTTATGGGGTAGGTTGTTAGTTCGTGCAAAATACAACATTGCAACCCTTCTATTCACCGGAATTTCTCCCGAGCTCCGTTAGCTTTGATAAAGACTTGATATTTTACATCCTCGAATTCATCAGTCTACCCCTGTGCCCCTCAAGAAGTGAGTGAGGAACTAATATTCCCACATGTTTTAAAACGGATATCAAGAACTAGTTTTCTATATTCCAAGCGACAGGTAGTAGAGATATTTACATGGCTACGTTAACAACAAAGGCTTATACATAGGTTATATTTCCGACTGTAATATGTAACCAAGCTTGCTTTGTCACACTATGAACTTTACAACACTTTCCTTAAACAAGGCTAAGTGTATCCCTAACAAATATGCCCTGCCTTGCAGGCATAAACGAGGAAAGGGTAGCACGAGGGCCAAAACTGTAAAGAACTGAAAAGGCAAGAGACACTGACCTATAGCGAGAAACAGACTGTTTCCAATAAGCAATACCCTTTAATGTCTTTAATCTCCTTCACCCGTAAAAACTCCATTCATTCGCCTTTGCATTGTTTCCTCCTCCAGGTAACATTTTACCAGGCGTTTTTTCGGTCGTGACATCGTCGCCCTTTAGCATCGTAGATTTCGATGCGAGCATCGCAGCTTTCAGGATTTCAAAGTCGATATCGCCGAAGCTAATGTTCCTTAGCTTTGTAATTTTCAATTATAGCACTCCGCGAAAGGTCTCTTCGTTGCTGCGATACGCTATGCTGCCGCACGTCTTCTTGTCTTTCCATGTCCATTTGTTACAGCTACTGCTGCTTAGCTTGACAAATTTCATTTTTACAACTCCACGAGTTGAACCAAAAACCATCGTCGTGCCGCGTTAGCCGCCATTTTGTATGAACTCCATGTTGTCGGACAAAAAATTCGTCTTTCTAGTACCCCGCTAAAACTTGCTGAACCTACACCACGAAGTGCCTAGGATAAGAACCATACTAAGCAGGGGAGAGTTGAGAGAAACGATTTAATCCGGTTTAATGAATAAATTAATCAGAATCGAGTGAGTGAGTGAGTGATCGAGCGCCATCCGACTGCCCCCTATGCTCATGGATGTTACGTAACATCCATGAGCAAAAACGTAAATAAACAAAGCAACTCAATGTTAAGTAACCAAGCAACTTTATGTCAACAGACAGGCTTATCCTACATGACCTGTTTAATCAAATATAACCCTAAGTTACATGTAGTGCTTTTTAATTAGTTTGTGATGCAATCGTTATGAATGCTACAATATCAAAGTTATAAAATCCATTTTGATAGTAAACGTTATAATGCATTGATGCTGCAGGCATCAGAATACATGTACATTTATTTTATTAATTGAGGTTGTAAATTTGAAACAGCAGCACAGATCATTACTATGTTGTCAATATGAGGAACAAGGGAAAGTGGTAATATTTCAGCAAGTATTTTGAAATTCTTGAGACGTTCCATCATTCTTTCGACACGAATCCGCACCCTTGCTAGTCTTCTAGACTCCTCTACATTTTTCATGCTTAACTGTTTGACTCCTTTTGTAAAACTGGGAATAGCAAGTGTTGCTCCCCTGGAGACCAATTCCTCTTGGATTAAAAAGCCCCTGTCAGCACGAACTTGGTCTCCATACTCCAGGTTGTTAAGAAAACCAGATTTCTGTGTTATTAGTTTGTCAGATGCCCTTCCCCCAAAAGCATTAGAAATAAAAGATACAGCACCAGTGGGGAGATCCCAACCAGAATCTTAACAGTGTTGTGATGCTTATAGTTAGACCATGTTAAGGCATTGCTTATAGTTAGACCATGTTAAGGCATTGATGCTGCAGGCATCAGAATACATGTACATTTATTTTATTAATTGAGGTTGTAAATTTGAAACAGCAGCACAGATCATTACTATGTTGTCAATATGAGGAACAAGGGAAAGTGGTAATATTTCAGCAAGTATTTTGAAATTCTTGAGACGTTCCATCATTCTTTCGACACGAATCCGCACCCTTGCTAGTCTTCTAGACTCCTCTACATTTTTCATGCTTAACTGTTTGACTCCTTTTGTAAAACTGGGAATAGCAAGTGTTGCTCCCCTGGAGACCAATTCCTCTTGGATTAAAAAGCCCCTGTCAGCACGAACTTGGTCTCCATACTCCAGGTTGTTAAGAAAACCAGATTTCTGTGTTATTAGTTTGTCAGATGCCCTTCCCCCAAAAGCATTAGAAATAAAAGATACAGCACCAGTGGGGAGATCCCAACCAGAATCTTAACAGTGTTGTGATGCTTATAGTTAGACCATGTTAAGGCTCTTAATGTCACGTTTCGTGCTCGTTCACAGAAAACTTCAGTGCAGTCTATAATAACTCTACATTTTCTAAAGGAGGGTTTAAAAACAGATGGTAACGTTCGAATTACTTCCTCTTTAGCTGGCCATCGAACTAAAAAAGACAGTTTTTGCGCCACTGCAGGCAGGCCAGCATTTAATAGTTTAGAAACAGCCGATGCACATATGTTAAATCTGTAAGCCAAATCTTGGTTCAGTAAATTGAGTCTGACCTTCATCATTATCAAAAGGAACACATTGGCAGGTGAAAGTTTTTTTGAAACTGGCAATACTGATGACCAAAATGTAACCACTAAAGTAATTAATTCATAGGTAGGAAATCCAGTAAAAAATTTAGTTTTGAAAGATGTGTCCCCTTGATTCAGAAACTTATCCCCAAATTGCACTCTTTCCAGTTCAGCTTTCAGGTTTCTGTTTTCTTCCTGGAGTCTTTGTTTGGAGTTCATCATAAAGAGACTTATTCTCCTCTTTCTGTGCTAGGTGTTTGATGGTTAGATCAGAAATTTTTGTTTCAGTTTCTTCCTGGATTCTTTCAACCTCCCTATAAAGGGACTCGTTTTCTTCTTTCAGTGCTTGGTATTTCTGGATTAGATCACCAGGATCATGCATTTCAGCGTCTTCTTTTTCTGCAGCAGAAAAAGTGGGAGAATTAAAATCACAAAATCCACTCATAATAACGAATCATCCCTCAGAAAATTTCTGAAATTATGCTACTGATTAAAAGAATTTTTCAGCATTAATCAACGATCTAAACAATGCATTTTTTACTTGATTGGTTGATTGTTTTGATTATCATAATTATGACATAATCCATATCTAAGTATTATGTATATGTGAACAATTTCCAATATTCGTCTTTACCTTCACCGCCTCCGGTTTCTTCTTCACTGGATAAATCTAAGCTTATATTTCTGTCATCCTTAACTTGGGACCTACGAAGTCTACGTTCGTTCCGCGTTTTTTTCTTTAAAGATACTTTAAGCGCCAAGCTATCATCACCAAAGCCCATGGCCAAGTTTGGAATATAATCAGGATCAGTTGGTTCATCGCTAGTCCTTCCTGAAGAAGATGAAGTGCACATTAAAAATTGTCCTGAACGATTCGATTTAATATTAAGCTTAAATTAATTAAGTTATATACGAGCGCGAATATAACTTCCTAAAATCGATGAATAGTTTGGAAATTCAAGACACGGTACAAAAGAAGAGAATTTATGGTAGAAACAACCATGTATTACTGTACGGCTTAAAAACAGTTTTTTAGCGTAGTACCTGACAAGAAGTGCACACTACAGACTCGCGAGGACTCGGACGGCGTCCAATCTTTCCAACGAACTGCATTGATCCAAGCGATCCGCTTTGCTTCACTTTCAGGAAATCTAAAAGAGTATATTCCCGATGCATTTTTGAACCGATTCGTACAATTAATTACGCAGCAGCTCACCGGTATTCTTTCCACGAACCCTTTTCATTGACAGTAAATCAGTAAGAAACATCAAGCCACGTCGTGTTTTTGCCAACCACAGAAATAAACAACCCCACGTGACCTAGGCGTGACGTCACGAGAAACATCGCACCAATGACCTCTAAATTTGCTATAGCACAGTCTAACAGCTCAGCTTTACTAAAAATTCCTCTTGAAAACACAATGTGAAGTGCCCTTCATAAACACGAGTGAAGCAATAAAAACGTCGAGAGACCGAACAGAGAACGGCAAATGTACAAATGTCACAAACCGTAGGAGTCGTGTAGGCTAGTCACCTCATTTTACACTCGCAAAGGAAAATCCCTAAAAGACATTCTTGTCAAAGCTAAGCTATAAAGGCTAAACAATCTTTTCCTTGCGAACTGAAGGAGTCGTGAGGCCCGTCGACACTTTTTAAACACTGAGGAAACTGCTTGAACGTAGGGAACTGTTTTGCTGCAGGAGCTGCTGGCTCCGAAGGTGGTAATCGTCTGGTTCGTGAGTGAGGCACCGCTAACAATGTTATCCCTAGAGGATAAAGATGTCTCCGCTTCAACGTTTGCTCCGCAATTTGGGCAAAAAGCAAATGAAGTTTCCAAACCTCTGCCGCAATTCCGGCAAAACATACTTGATCGATCAGAGATGGCTTCTATTTGCAACCAAAGCTGATTGCTTATAACGAAAGTGCGGCAAACAAGGCGACCAGGCAATGCGACGACCAGGCCTCATTGACATTCTAGTCCCAGGGTCTTTCAACCATTTTTAGCCCATTAGGTGCCAGGAATAATTTTGTGCACTGTGAAACTTATTTGTGCACTGGGGAATTTATTTGTGCACTGGGAAATTTATTTGTGCACTGAAACATATTTGTGTACTGGAAACATAGTTGTGCACTGAAAAACATAGTTGTGCATTGAAAAACACGTTTGTGCACTGGAAATATATTTGTGCATTGAAAAACATATTTGTGCACTGAAAAATACATTTGTGCAATGAAAAATGTATTTGTGCACTGAGAAATACATTTGTGCACTGAAAAACATGCCCGTGTATTAGAAATGAAATTGTGAACAGAATAAATTAAATTTATGTATTAAGATCAATACTTGTGCACTGAAGTTGTTAAATTAATGTATTAAGATCAATATTTATGCACTGAAATTGTTATTTGTGCATTGCATATATGGGCCACCGTACGTATCAGGATAGAAATTGCCCTACCCCTACCCCCTAAAATAGAACGACCGCAATGCGTGACGAAGAAATAACGAACCACGATTCACTGAGCAGCAATCGTTCAAATGCAATAGTATTTTGGTGTAGCGCAAGGCAAGCAACTATTTACAAATTACTTAGTCTTTGTTGACTTAGACGCAGTTGCGATCATATGCGCCGAAAGATGGTCAAAGATTCATGGTATTCGACCTCTACATACGATGACAGTTGGTGATGTTCCACCAGACACCTTGTGTAAACAGAAGGAAACTTTGCTTTACCTCGACGAATGGTGAGAAAGACACGTTAAATTGGCTTTTGGACCTGCCTTTTGCAGCAAATAAGGTTAGAACATTTCGAATTTATCAGCTCTGTGTCTATTTTAGCTTAATATACCTCAAGACATGTGGCGCATGCTAAAATTTGTGTCTAACCCGTGAATTGAAATTAGCCGACGGAAGGTTGAATATTTGCATTTTTAACGTACTTTGAAAAGCTCTCGCGTCGCTCACAATCATTTGCCCAAAGAAATTTTTACAGAGTTCTGAGGACCATCCTTTTACGATTCAACCACTAGAAGCTTAATCCATTTGAAGGTTTCGCACATGGTGAAAATCAATGATTCTTACGAAGTACTTTTAAGTGAATGAAATACATGTCTGCGAAATTTAATTATTTTGCAACCACAAAATAACGCAGCATTTCCCCAAATCCACCCAGTACATATTAAAACATTGCACAAAAATATTTGAGTGTTTTAAAGACGGAAGAATGATGTGGTTTTGCATGCAAGGCTCTCAAAGTTGGGGTGTCTAGAAAACGAAGACCTAAGACCTAAGACCCAAAAACGAAGACCCCTAGAAAACGAAGACCTAGAAAACGAAGACCCCCTAGAAAACGAAGACCTAGAAAACGAAGACCCCCTAGAAAACGAAGACCCCCTAGAAAACGAAGACCCCCTAGAAAACGAAGACCTAGAAAACGAAGACCCCCTAGAAAACGAAGACCCCCTAGAAAACGAAGACCTAGAAAACGAAGATCCCCTAGAAAACGAAGACCTAGAAAACGAAGACCCCCTAGAAAAGGGGGAAAAGAATATCCCTTAGATGGCGAATCGAGTTTATAAATAGGTTATGCTTTACCTTCATCACAAGAACCAGAAATGTAGAAAATATTTTCCAAAATATTTTATGATCACGCAATCACCCCACGAGTGTAGATTAACTTTTGATTAAAGGACTCTACTCGCTAAAAAAAAAAAGGACCCACCGGTCTTAAACTGTCATCTGAGAGCGCGACAAACCTGAAAGTTACTAATCTCAGTCGGCCACACGCAAGTAAATTCCAAGAGTGTCAGGGTTTAGTGGTGAAAAGGTCAACTGTTCGTGACGGGTGCGTGACACGCAAATTTATTCACCACGTGGTAAAAGGATAATTGATTGTCGCGGGAAAATTCCGTTCGGCCTAGCTCTCACATGCATACTTGCGTCGAAACTATAAAAGGACAAGCAAATTTGTTATGTATTGGACTGTATTAATCAAAAGTTAATCTACACTCGTGGGGTGATTGCGTGATCATAAAATATTTTGGAAAATATTTTCTACATTTCTGGTTCTTGTGACGAAGGTAAAGCATAACCTATTTATAAACTCGATTCGCCATCTAAGGGATATTCTTTTCCCCCTTTTCTAGGGGGTCTTCGTTTTCTAGGTCTTCGTTTTCTAGGGGGTCTTCGTTTTCTAGGTCTTCGTTTTCTAGGTCTTCGTTTTCTAGGGGGTCTTCGTTTTCTAGGGGGTCTTCGTTTTCTAGGTCTTCGTTTTCTAGGGGGTCTTCGTTTTCTAGGTCTTCGTTTTCTAGGGGTCTTCGTTTTTGGGTCTTAGGTCTTAGGTCTTCGTTTTCTAGACAACCCTCAAAGTTGTTTAATAAAATGGCGCGTCAAATGATGATTTTAACGGGATTTGGTAATTTGCATATTTCTTTGAAATGAAAGGATATTTTGCGAAAAAAACTATCCAGTAGTTTTTGTCATGCCCTAGCCTATCTACAATTAGTAGAATTCTACTAGTATACTAATGCAAATGCTGCAATCTGATTGGCTGAGCTACTCGTATACTATCAGCCATTAGAGTGCAGTGGCTGTCGCTAGTCCACGAAAGGCGACGTTTTTATCGTTTTTTCCGAAGTTTTGAAAGAAAGTTTAGATGTAAATGGATGATTAAATTCTAGAGAAGACTAAAAAAAGGTCAGTAACGATTTCTTGATTTAAAAAACTGGAAATTATTGAAAAAGCGGCTGCGCGCGCGTAGACAACTGCAAATTTACCAAGGACAATTCAATACGTGCGACTTTGTTAAAGCGTAAAGTTCAATAATGTGGAAAAATAATTGGAAACCGTTATTCCGTTAAATTCAGTTAGAATTCTACTAAAACAATTAGATTATTCGCTCTCGATTTCTATGAGGTGATAGTTGATTCGGCCTTCGGCCTCATCAACTATCACCTCATAGAAATCTCGAGCTCATAATCTAATTGTTAATAAGAATATGAGCGAAATCGAATTTTTGACCCTTACCGCGAAATTAAGAATTTGTCTGATTTTTACCGGCAGGCACTCTTAATTACCAGAGACTAACAAGTTAAGAAAGGCTTGTAGTAAAAATAATGATCAAGACGACAATGCCACAGAGGATAGAAGCAAGATTCAACCACTTGGCGATGTTTGAGTTTCTCAGGGCACCCTCATAATCCCCTGCATCATATGAACTGTCCACCTGTTAGAGACAGGAAAACAGAAACACAAACAATTGTTTCGAGCGATGACGGTTATAATGACATTTCACCACAAAAACTACGCAAAAGAGTCAAGATAGCAAGCAAGAATGGCAAAAATTAAAACTATAAAATGCAAAAGTTCATTTAGTCCATGGGCCAGGACCCCCAAAAATTACATTTCGGTACCACTCAGGGGGAGTAATGCTAACATACATCTTTGAAAACTTCAATTACTCTCACGTGCCAAAGTGACGTCACTCGTTTCTACAGAATCATCAGGATACAAATGACTGCCTAAAAGTAGTCATTGCTTATTAACCACACCATACATGTGACAATGATGGAGATTTCTACCAGATTTTTAAACCACTTAGTTAACTTTAAGGATTTTGTCTCCATGGCAACGCTAAAACCTATTTAAATTTTAAGAAAAAAAAACTCTGAAGTATTTCAAAACGCTTTGATCTCGCAGAATTTTCTCGAAACTGAAGCGGGAGACAATAAGTTATTCACAACCAATGATTTTGTGAGACGCAGTTTTTAGCAAGATAGCTGCAGGTCTCAATTAACACCTGTCCGCCATCTTGGATCCGCCATCTTGGATGTTAAAACATCATTATTCTTAAGTAAATATGGCACAAGTGTTTCAAAATTGAAAGCATTTTCCCTTTTGCATGAGAAGACACAAGTGTTATACACTGGAAGTATTAGGCACGCTGGGCTTGGCTCTTCCAGGCGCGATAATCTCATTAAGTATGTCATGACTGTCTGACTTAAACAATCAACACCTTCTATTTGGGATCTGGTTAATGTTTTTTGTAGGCCGTGAATGTCATGTTTGTTGCACGCAATATTCTTTTCATCAGTATCGTATTTCAGATGGTCACTGTTATACAACACCAATTCGTTCTGAAGGAGGATGGCGCCGAGGAAGGGTCTGTCTCCCTTCACTCGGGTCATCAGCCCTGATTTAAGACCACATTTGTCTTGGTACATTCTTAATTCGAAAGTTTGTGGAATGACACCGACGCGATACTTTAAACAGTCGCCAATTGTCTCCAGTTTTCCGGAAGATTTCCAGCGAATCGGCATTGGCAACATTCGGCTGCAAGATGGCCGCCCTTACTCGAGCAAGCGCTCGTCAAATGGAACTGAAATTCTCTGTTCTTCGTTTGGGCTTATTTCTGTTTTGCTTCGCCAGAAACCTTCATCGGAAGGCTCTGAGTATTCTCTTCGGCTCAGAGAGTTTTTAAATCAGTTGGATCTCAGTAGCATATGTGGAGACGAACAGAGCGAAATGCCCGCCGAAATATCACGGGCTTCACGGCGTTTGGAAATGCCTCAAACACCACCGAGTAAGGCGACTTCGTCTGTGCTTATGACGCCACCAAACAGTGGAAAGTTAAGGCCTGAAGTTAAATCCGACGTTTCCTCCCCGAACCTGAAGGAGATTAGCGAAAAGGACGATTTGGACACGCCTGAAAAGGTGCTGTTGATGAAACAGCGAAGTAGTCGCGTCATAAAGGATGTGAATGACGTGTGTGGTAAAAACAGGGAAAGTTTGGCGATGGTTCTTTCTAGCATGTGCGCGTTCGGCGACCCAGAAGCAAAGGCCATCGTGAATGAAATTGTCGAGGAGGTAGCTGTGAAAAAGGGAGTGAAGAGGACCGTGGAGGAGCTAGTTGGCGAAGACACACTCTTCAAATACGTTGAAAGTTTGAGAGTGCCTGACTGGAAGCTTGTCCTTTTCCAGGCGATGGCGCGAGTGTCTGCAAAAACCTGGCAGTCCGTCATTAACATCACAGGGCTTGGTAGGACTGGGGTAAGAAATTTAGTTACGTGCTTACAGAATTAAATAACGTTATTTTTTGTAACCCGGCTTTTTGCCAGCATAAAGGAGTTAAGTTAGGTTGTGTTTCTTTAATTTGAGGTGATCTGGATCAGGATCAGACCAAAGATCACTGGGATCATGGTTCTTCAATGGACCTAAGGAATGCATGGCCAGGGGTATTCATCACTATCAAATTCACCCCAAAGAAATGCACCCTTATAGTCATTTGCATGAACTGTTTGATTTATCTTGTAAATGGAAAGGATTAAAACTAAAATTATTTACTCAGCAAAATATCTTGTTCCTGATTGGTCAATGACAGAAATTATTTTCTTAATATAGGTAACAGAGTGCAGTACACAAATCCCCATCACACTCAAACTGTTTAGAAGTGTTTCATTATACTGTATTCCATAACCAGGCTGTGTAAAGTAGCTTACGAATTAATGTGATTTTGTTGAGAATGTGACAAATGGAAAATTGCATGAACTGCTTGTGCATTTCGTGAATTATGATCACTTGTGATGTTTTGAAAATTTTCCAAATTGCTAAACATCACTAGTGCCAGTAAACATTGAAATGCACTTTTGCCTTAATACAATTTCCTATACTTTTTAATACATGTAGCAGCCCTGACTGCAGGAATATTTTGGTATCGCGCTGCTATGATACAGTACTCTGATGCATCACAAAAGTTCTTGTGTTAAGATACTGTATACATGTATATCATATCCTGAAAGAATGTATTGTTGCAGGCATACTTTTTCAGCATTTTCACTATTTAACTGCATTATTGTGCTTTGTTCTTTTTTCCTAGAAATCCTCTCACACACCTCTTCTTTTAAATCTGAACCAGATCAAGGCGGCGAAAAAATTAATTTTTGGAGTTTGCAAGGAGTATGTAGGGGTTAGGAAGGTGGCTCCTCCTTTACAAGGTTTTTCTGTGGATTTGTGTTCTGTTGTAGAGTTGATTGTTAGGGAACAAAGGCTGCACAAAGTGTCCTCACCGACTTTGCAACTGATGCTAAAGCTTGATGGGAGACCATTTTGGGGTAATGTACATGTAATTGTATGCCCTTATCAGTAAGTGTTAATGTAGCATTGTGGCCAATATGATATTGTTGAATGGTCAACTGTGTTGATGATGGCCAGTGCAGATTCTCAGATGATAGAAAAATTATCTTGCAGGTAGACCTCAGGTAATGATAGGCATTGTTCCTCGTGTGGGTGCTGTATATAGTCAGCAAAGTGCCAAATCAGTGTACCCACTGTCAATTGCAAACTGTAAGGAAAACAGGTTGGTGAATTACAACTTGTTTCAGTTCATTATATTCTAAAGTAAACTTGTTTGTTGCTTTTTCTATCATTGCTTGAAAAACAGACTGACGGAATTATAATGGACAGCAGTAAACTTTAACTGGGTCATGCATCTACATTGAGATCTGAAGGGATTGATATCAATTATTCCTGAACTATTTTGTCGTGAAGGCATTAGGCTGAACAACAATGCAAAAGCAGTAAACATGCAGTAATCAAATTGTTTTTTATTTGCTGACAGAGACAATCTCAAGATGCTCATAAAGGATGTCAACCATCAAAAGAAATTGTTGAAGGAGAATGGAATTGTTGTTGATGGCAGACAATACAATGTTCAATTCCTTGGTACGAATCGTGTTAGTTTTGGATGTTTCTTTTGAAGTTTAAGGTTTTCCTCTACTGTTGAATACCTATGTTGTTTTGATACAGCAATGAAGATCATCAAGTTTCTACCAGTTGTTGATCGATGTCTGACGTAAACTAGATAGAAGCAGTGTAATAGAGAAATAAAAATATTTGTAAATATGAGATCATATGTAGCCAATTTTCAAACAGCAAAAAAAAAATAACTGGCATATATTTTCTACAATACAATACAATACAATACAATACAGAAAGATAGTTTCCTGGAATTTCAGTGTTAATGTGACTATGCTCTTCTACCAAGCATTCTGATCACGACATGAATGTTTCTATTCCTTCTCTTATCAAACTTAGTTGTACTGGACTACAAGACCTTGATGCTTCTTTTGGTTAAGAAGAATGATGCGGGATTCATGTTGGGTGGAAGAGGTGTCAGCGTTGAGTTCTGCTTCATTTGCAATGCTATCAGGGTAAAGTGCTCAAATATTATTATGTAATGTAACTGCAATTTGTGACCTTTGGATCAAAGTACAATAAATTAAAGACTCTAAAATTACAATATTGATATGAGAAGGTGTTGTGGCATCTACTTCAAAAATGATAGAATTTGGAAAAAAGTAGAGAGCAATCAATAGAGACAGCTGTAATTCAGTCAACAAGTTATTTTACACTGCACTTATTTTAGGGGTCATGCTCGTTTAGTACTTCTCAAACTCACTTTAATTGAGCATGCTCAAATGAAGATAATCAGCAACATGATAGATACCTGTTAATTGAATACCTTCTCTTAGCAGATTTTCATTCTTTGTTTTCCCTCTCCTCTGCTGTACAAGATAATATTAACACTTGAAAGAGTGGCATACATGCATCAAGTATCTTTGTGTTTTGAAGTCGGTCAAATGAAGTCACCAGTGTCCCTGGTTTCAGCCAATTCTTTGGGGTTTCCATCTCCTGTTGACATAGTCTTTTGAACTTGTATTTTGTACTTTTTAAGAGTCAATCCCCAGTACTTGCAGTTCCCCTTAGTTCTTGCACTTAAATTATGACTGTTTTTTCCATTTATTATAATTCAATTATGCCATTGTAAAGTTGTATATGCATATAGTAGAAGTGTCTTTCAACCTAACATAATATTATGTTAGTCAGTTTTAGTATAAATTTAATGATGCCATTTTTATACTTTGTTAGGGTTGCAAATGCCATAATATTGCTCCAGATGAAACATGTATAGATTGCCTTAGAAGCAAATGTAACATAGGAAGGTATGTAAACATTTGATGCCAAAAATTAAGTCACAGTAAGTTCGACTTAAAGTAATAAAATAGAGAGCATTTTCTTGCCTTTACACAGCAACTGTGAACTGATAGTAATAACAAACTGAAATTAAGAGAATGGTTAGTTTTTTTTGCAAACTGTGTCCAATGAACTAAGATCCTCCTTCAATATCTTTGGCCAAACAATAAAGGCTGTCAACACATTTGTCTTCATACTGTCAAGAAAAGGAGTAACCTTATATGTAGCCTGGGTGATTTAAAACATTTAAGGATAAAAGTTTAGAGTATGATCGATGACATAAGTCAATGATTTAGCATATCCATCAATCTGTCTCCAATCTGTTTTTAGTGTCCACGTTGTAGATCTAATATGGTCTTCTTTCTTTGTAGATCAACTGGTATCCGAGATGACCTAGTTTTCCTCATAGATGAAGAGCTCACCAACATTCAGCTTTGTGCTCTTCACATGGAGATGCGCAACACTGAACAGTTGCTGGCATCAATTGGTTTTCTTGCATACAAGGTGGATTCCTTACCAGATGCCAATGCTGCCCTCAAAAACTATGGTCCAGAGTCATTTCATGGCGACCGCATATCAGTGAAAAAGAAATCTGATCAGCAGTCTGCTATTTCAAAGCAGAATGTCCATGTCAGCTCAATGTCAGGTAACTTTTTTTCCTACAATTATTACTGTACGTTTTCTTTAGGTGTTGTGGTATGTATCTCTAAAATCAATGTCATGCTCTTTTGTTTCAGGTCCAACTGAATTTGAAATCCTCCAACACCTTGAAGAAATCGTTGAACTTGCTCTACCACTGGACAAGTTCAAGAAGCCCTACAAAGATGTAAACACAGCCAAAAATTTGATCTTAAACAGAGTCACATTCTGCCAGTCCCGTGTTGATGTTAGTGAGAAGCCACTATTATTCATAGTTTATTTTTTATGAAATCCAGCGTCCAGACGATCCGTCGGAGTGCGCTCTAGGAATCAAAAACCTTTGTGAGTACAAATTTACATGGTACTGTCTTCTAAATTTTAACTTGTTGTTTAACTTAAGAAGAATACATGTCTGATGCATATAGTTGTCATACCCATGAGTGCAGTGTAACCCAGTGTTTTCTTTAGAAAGAAGGTAACAAACATAGACTGTACTTTAGGTGTCACACCCATGAGTGCAGTATAACACAGTGTTTTCTTTAGAAAGAAGGTAACAAACATAGACTGTACTTTAGGTGTCACACCCATGAGTGCAGTATAACCCAGTGTTTTCTTTAGAAAGAAGGTAACAAACATAGACTGTACTTTAGGTGTCACACCCATGAGTGCAGTGTAACCCAGTGTTGTCTTTAGAAATAATAATAATAATAACAACTTTATTTGAGTCTCAAATCATTCTAGCTGAGCACGAGTGCTCTACTAATTGGGGAGACTGTAAATCAAATAAATCAAATCAAATCAAATGTTGGTTTCTAAGGAGAGGGGAAAACCGGAGAACCCGGAGAAAAACCTCTCGGAGCAGAGTAGAGAACCAACAAACTCAGTCCACATATGACGCCGGGTCCAGGAATCGAACCCGGGACACATTGGTGGAAGGCGAGCGCTCTCACCACTGCGCCAACCCTGCTCCCCCAAAAGAAAGAAGGTAACAAACATAGACTGTACTTTAGGTGTCACACCCATGAGTGCAGTGTAACCCAGTGTTTTCTTTAGAAAGAAGGTAACAAACATAGACTGTACTTTAGGTGTCACACCCATGAGTGCAGTGTAACCCAGTGTTTTCTTTACAAAGAAGGTAACAAACATAGACTGTACTTTAGGTGTCACACCCATGAGTGCAGTGTAACCCAGTGTTTTCTTTAGAAAGAAGGTAACAAACATAGACTGTACTTTAGGTGTCACACCCATGAGTGCAGTGTAACCCAGTGTTTTCTTTAGAAAGAAGGTAACAAACATAGACTGTACTTTAGGTGTCACACCCATGAGTGCAGTGTAACCCAGTGTTTTCTTTACAAAGAAGGTAACAAACATAGACTGTACTTTAGGTGTCACACCCATGAGTGCAGTATAACACAGTGTTTTCTTTACAAAGAAGGTAACAAACATAGACTGTACTTTAGGTGTC
Source organism: Micromussa lordhowensis (assembly GCA_964020085.1). Taxonomy (NCBI): domain Eukaryota; kingdom Metazoa; phylum Cnidaria; class Anthozoa; order Scleractinia; family Lobophylliidae; genus Micromussa; species Micromussa lordhowensis. The sequence continues at coordinate 46,104,619 of OZ026595.1, read as the reverse complement.
ACACCCATGAGTGCAGTATAACCCAGTGTTTTCTTTAGAAAGAAGGTAACAAACATAGACTGTACTTTAGGTGTCACACCCATGAGTGCAGTATAACCCAGTGTTTTCTTTACAAAGAAGGTAACAAACATAGACTGTACTTTAGGTGTCACACCCATGAGTGCAGTATAACCCAGTGTTTTCTTTACAAAGAAGGTAACAAACATAGACTGTACTTTAGGTGTCACACCCATGAGTGCAGTATAACCCAGTGTTTTCTTTAGAAAGAAGGTAACAAACATAGACTGTACTTTAGGTGTCACACCCATGAGTGCAGTATAACCCAGTGTTTTCTTTACAAAGAAGGTAACAAACATAGACTGTACTTTAGGTGTCACACCCATGAGTGCAGTATAACCCAGTGTTTTCTTTACAAAGAAGGTAACAAACATAGACTGTACTTTAGGTGTCACACCCATGAGTGCAGTGTAACCCAGTGTTTTCTTTAGAAAGAAGGTAACAAACATAGACTGTACTTTAGGTGTCACACCCATGAGTGCAGTGTAACCCAGTGTTTTCTTTAGAAAGAAGGTAACAAACATAGACTGTACTTTAGGTGTCACACCCATGAGTGCAGTATAACCCAGTGTTTTCTTTAGAAAGAAGGTAACAAACATAGACTGTACTTTAGGTGTCACACCCATGAGTGCAGTATAACCCAGTGTATTTTAACATATTTTAAAAGGTGGCATAAGACACCAAGACAATCTATTTGATTAAAGTCACTAAAAGTGAGTTTGAGTAGACAATTGTCATTTTTGCATGGTAGTGTACTGTTATGTAACTATGTGCCCTTTTTTCCAAATATTTAGTACTTTGCAGAAGCTTTAAGCAAGGGGACCTTTATTCGAGATTTTGGCACCCACACTGAGGAAGTAGATTTGAAAGGCTCAGGTTTGTTGGTAGAGTTGGAATTTAATGAAGTTGTGTTTAAAATCACTGACTAAAGAAGATAAACCAAGGCCATACTATTCAAATCCTCCTTGTTAATTATGTGGAAATAAACAAACTCGTTTATAAAAAACACTAAGTACTGGTTCCAAAAGTAGTGTTCTAATAAAAATTAGCCATTTGAAAAATTTCCCTTGTTAGCTAAAAATATTGCTTTCAAAACTACCTTATTTCAAAGTGCTTAAAAGTTAAATTTTCCCAAGGAAAGCAAATTACTTGCAACAGATATTTCAATGGAGTGATTACAAGAAGGGACTGCTCATTATAAAATTTCTCAGTTCCAAAATGTTTCTTGCTGTTTTGCAGATGTTAAAGCTGACATGGAATCTCGTCTTGTTGAGTGGCAGAGAGAGTTGGAGGAGCTTTCTGAAAATTTCAAGAAGCTGTGCAAGTCACGCAAAAAGTCTTTAGCCAAAGAAGAGGATACACTTGTGGTTTATGTTGCTAACAAACAACTGGAATTGGTGAAGAGGGTAAATATTTCTTTAAATATTTCTTATTGGTTAGCAATAAGACCAATAAAGACCAATATTGCAAGTACACTTAATTGCTGTTTTAGCATTTGTGCAGTTATAAGTTCTTGCTCTTTTGTTTAAATTTATTTGTTTGGCTGCTATTTGATAGATACACAAGCATATGATCTGAACAAGCCTGTGATCAATTTCACATTTCTCAATATTATATTTATCCAATACATATAAATTATATCTTAACACTAGTCAAAGACTATTTTAAGAGAGGTGTTGCTGTTCATTGTAATGAAGAGCTGAAGTGCTAGCTAGCTTCATTTGTTTTAATGTTGTATTATGTAACCTTTTTTATTAAAATTAAATGCTAGGTATGCAGAGAATGGAAGGAAATTGCCATGATAACACGTGAGAAAGTGTTTAAAGAAACAGAACAAGGAGAGATTGACCGTTTTGATGTCAAGGTAGGTTTACAGTCTAATGTTGCATCAGTTCCCTGTTAAATTTTTTAATAGAGTCTACATCTCAGTGATCTCTAGGCTTTAAACTATCCTTGATTTAACTGGAATTACCGACCATCTTTTGTCCACAATGGTAATTTAAACATTTTGGCAAAACACTGAAATGCAGTAGTCACACAAAATCATTCCTGACCACTTATTCCTGGAAAAGAAAATATGCTATTAATACCACCGGGACAACATATTCATGTTATTTCAACTTGTACATTTTGTTATCTGCCCAGTCTATTTTAATAGTATACGTAAGTGTCCCCAAATAACTATTATGATTTAGATGGTATGCAGTTGAAACCTAGCTTGTACATGGGTAATTTGGTTCTTTTTGTTTTTGTAGTGCAAAGAATGGGGTTTCTTGTTAAAAGAACTATTTGGAAGCAACCTTGGAACTGGTGATTATGGCCATCTTTTGATTGATCATGCACCAATGCTCATGAGACGGTTTCTGTCCATGACAGAATTTAGTCAGCAAGGCTTTGAGGCATCCCACAAGGACCAACGCCAGCTTTGGCTCAAAGCCTCAAGTCATGATCGCCATGGAGAAGCATCCTCAAGTGAGTTGACCTTCAATTAAATTCACATTTAACAAACTGTTCAGCACCACGTACGCTATTAACAAGTTGTTTTGGTCTTAAACTCATTTCATGGTTAATCCATTTAACCTTTTATTCTTTATTTTCTTTTTGTAGCCAAATGCCTTTTTTCTTGTTGTTCTTAATTCTTTCTTTTATTGGAACTTGCTGTATTTTTTTAATTTATTATATCCTTCGTGTAATGTCTCTGTTTATTTGTCTTATTATACAAGTGTCTCCAAGTGCATAATTTATTATCTGGAAACTTGCTCTGCACAATAGTGTTTATTTTTATTAAGTACAAATGAATCATGAATTGTATTACTTTCATTTTCATCTCCTTTTTGTACATATTGACAAATTTCCTAATTATTGTCTGTAACATTGCAGTTGAGCAAATGCTGGTGCATTTTTATAGTGAGAGAATGCTGTTTTTGCGTCTCTGTCTCCGAGAAGCATTAAAATCGATTCAAGGTAACTTATAAGATTGAAGCTTAGGTGACAATTAAATGGCCTGTTTGGTATTTGTTGTTGTAGTTTTTATTGGTGCACCTGCTGCTAGTTTATATTTAGTCAATTCTTGGGAGCCTTTCTGGGTTCTAAGAGCATATTGGAGCAGTATTCCAGGCTCCTAGTTTTGAGTTCAATATAAGTTATTGTATTGAAATGCAACTTAAGATTTCATACTCAGTGTTTGTGTAGAGAACTGTGATAGACTTTGCTCTATTGAATTTTTATTCTGCTCTATGCGTACATGTATGTATTTTTTCAATAGATCATATTTCATATTTCAGCAAAGTCCCATAAACAGGAGAACAAGTACACTTTCTATTTTGCTGGGTGTGGGTGGAAGTCAAAGGATGTTTACTGGGGTGACGAGGACATCCAGTGGATTAAGGTCATGGACCATCTTATGTCACTGATGTTCGGGCAGGACTTCTTTGAATACATCCTTGATGCAAAGAAGACTTGTCATGTGCGAGATGATTGCCATCCAAACTTCAAGTATGACAGAGAGGAATGGCTCAATGAATATGTGGACATGGCAACTGACTCTGACAATATGAACTCAGTTGAGAAGGGTATGTGTGTTGATAAGGGTAACTAGTGGTTGACGTATTTAGTGTACCTGTGCCTTCACCTAGGAAAATAATGTGGGTTTGGTAGGATACCGGTAAGTTTGAACTGAATGGGTGCAACACAAATGTGTACAGTGTATTTGATTGCTTAATTCCTTTTTTATTTTGTATATTAATTCCATGCCATGTTAACAATGGGGCTCTAAAGTTTTGTCACATTCCATTATATTCCTTGACTTCTGTTATACATTTTGAACACACATAAAACAGTCAAGGTGCTCATATTCCCTTGATTTTTCAGATGGCATTGATATGCAAACATCTGGTACACTGTCAACATCAGAAGAGCAGCAGTCTGTGGTTCAGGAAGATATAGCTGTTCCTAAAGTTACCATTTGTGGTGAAGAATTGCCAAACAATGGTGTTGGTCAGGACAGGTTGGAATATTTTTTTTCATTGTGAAATTGTAAACAAGAGACCAACTTCTTAAATTACACCATTGTAGTCATGACTTGCCATGCATGGGCATCAATATACTTTTGAATGTTATCCTTTCATTGTTTTACTGTATGCACGCAGTTAGAAAGCACCTTCTGGGTGCCACACTGCAATAGAACAATGGAGATTGTTTTCTATCTCAACCAAATTGCTTTAAATTATTGTATCGCCTAAAACTACTTGATCTTGAAGCTCTTGAACACAAATTGAGGTTTGGTAGGAGAGAGCAATCGCAAAAAGGTATCATGCTCCTAAACATATACACAGTTGAGTACAGTAAACGACAAGACGCGAATTTGCAGATTGTGAATACATACATACTCGTTACAGGGTACTGGGGTGCATGTCTAAACAACATCCATTTTACTGTTCAGGCTTGGTGCCACTGACCTGGCACCTAGTCTGAAGAGAACCTAATACGTGTAAGACCAAACACAATATCGTATATTTTTCCATGTGCTTTGTGCATTATTGGGGCATTTTTTATTCAAGTTTTGAATGTTGACATCAACTGTTGGTCAAGGAGATTACTCTCAGTCCGGTTTTATTCTTTATGAAATTGATCAGAAATGGATGTTTTAAATTACCGGTAACTTAACGGTGTAATACTCAATCATTAGAGTTATAGCTGTGTTTCCACCACCACCTGCACTGGGCAAGATTCAGATTTTGAAGATGGACCTTGAGACTTTGGAAGATGGGAAAGAAGTCAATGATTCTGTAGTGGACTTGTTTTTGATGTAAGAGTTACTTGAAGCCAGCACATAGAGCTTATTCAGATGATGGGAGGTTTTAATTAACATTTTATCTTGTTATAATGATCACTTTGCCGAAAACAATTCTTAAAAGTTTTTATTTGCAAGCAATTTCTTCATAATTTACCTTAATAATTGCTTTAAGAAAATTTTTGAAATTTTACACTTACTGTAATTGTTTTTATAAATTTTACTGGTTTATGGCATCATTTCTAGAATCAACCTTAATTCATGATTAATGTTCATTAATCATATTAATTAATTATGATTCTGCTCAGTACTTGAAGATATTGTAGTACTTTAATGTATTCATTTGAGGAATCTTTTCTCTCAAGGTATGCTGCCTCTACTCTGGACCAGGAATTGTTCAACGATTGCCATATATTCAGTTCCTTTTTTTACTCAAAGCTGTCTCAGAGGGTACAGATGGGAGGAATCTCTGTTTTACCATGGTAAATATTTAATACATTGTATCCTCATGTTTCAACGAATTAAAGTCCGGCTATTGAGCTGTGAGAGTGTTAGCTTCTAAGGTTATTGTTTTAATTGAACAAACTTGACATATGCAGCCAAATTGTTTTGCAGCTGTGACTTATATATGTCAATTGTCTCTGTGAGCTGGTTCATACATGTAGATAGTTATAAGCTTGAAACTGGGACTATTAAAAAAAAAGGCAATGAAGGGAAAGGAGGTAAAATCTATTATTTTTCCAACACTGATTATTAATGTCTAGATTTTTACCCTTTTTGTAGTGCCGAGGATCGGCATGCAAGTGCTTCAAGGTTTACAAGAAATGTGGACATTTTCCAAAAAAAGTTTGTCTTTATACCTGTCTGCAGAAGGTAATAACTATAAATGTTTGCAGTTCATGGAGGATGTTCAAGTGTTCTTTCTTGAATCTATTAGTTTAGTAGAATGAATCTGGGAAAGCTATGACATGATACTGATACGTGTAAGCCAGAGTGAATTTTAATAATGACAATGAAAGAATTGCGAAATGTCTCTCTTACCTGTTCTTCTAAGGTTGCCAAGAATCGAATGTGAAAATGGTGTTTGATATGGATAGTCAATCACCATGTTTGAACTTGATGTTTATACAGGTAATTACAGTTTGCTTCCTCTCTTTGCCTAGTGATACACAATGGTCTCTTTTCTTTACAGTGGACACTGGTTCTTGGCACTAATCCATGATCTACCCTCTCTGATTGGAAAAGCACAAATTGGCAAAGATTCGCAAAGGTGAGTGGAATACTTAAATTGTTGGTTGATGATACATTCTGAAAGCAAGACACCAGACTTAACCTCCTGTAAGGGTGTATCTTCTGTGATGTACACCAATGTTTCTCAGCTGTTAGCCTGGTGGAGTGTTAGAAAAACAGTTGGTATCATGAAAACGTTTGCTGTTGCAAAGCTGTCTTAAGTTCCCATTGTTATTCATAGGGCTCCGATTGTAATGATTGATTCAATCGTTTATGGCTCAGAGGATGGGTTTCATGGCTGTCCTTCCTCAAGAGAACAGGAGGCAGATCTGATTCGAAGGTAATCTCGCTGAATTGCAGTGAAACTTTATGTTGAACAAATTGACATCAGTTTTTCATGCAGTTCTCCTGTTATTGATGATTGATTTTGTCATAATATTGTCAAAGTAGCTGTAGATCCACAAGGCTCTCACTCTCGCTTGTTGACGCATCGCATAAGTTATAAAATCATGTGTCTGTGTGCATATTCACAATAAAAATTAGCCAATGAGCATGCAAGAATTGTTGCAGTCAAAGTAAATAACATTTTCGACTGCTTTCTTTTAAATAAAACAATTACCACCATTTTTTCAAGGCTAAACCTGTGATTCTGATTTGTTCACAGTTTCATAAGATGCGAGTGGTTGGCTAAAAGGAAGGGAATAGAGGGAGTCGGTTCTTCTCCTGACTTCACGCCTGAGTCAATGCCCCTATTTTACCCTAAGGTAAAAAGTTACATATAATTCAATTAGAATCCCCTTTGCACACAACAATTTTTCAGGTGCTTGCTGTGCAGTGGCGAGAGGAAATGGTCGTAAACCTATTGAACTATAAATGTTAAATAAATAGACCAATTTCGATATATTAAAATTAAGTTCCCCACAAGGTGAAGAATGTTCATCGCAGTAAATTTCCAATTGAAGCAATTGGAAAGAAGAAGAATTTTGGCCAGATTTTTTCAGGCTTCTACTTTCCAATTGCTCTTTTTGGAAATTTACTGCGATGAACATTCTTCACTTTGTGGGGTTAAATTCCCAGAGCCTCTTGCTGAGGCCAGTTGTGTTAGGCTGAATTTTAATATATCCACTGCTGTAAAGAAATTTTTAGTCACAAGCGTGAGATGGAAGGAAGGGAATTATGATGGTTTAACTAGGTTTATTTCCTCTAATTGTGATATCTATAAAAATGCTTGGTTCCGCAGGTGCCACAGCAAGAAAATGGGTATGACTGTGGTATATTTGTTATGCTGTTCTTTGAGGCATTTTTAAACCGCAAGGCGAGTATTGCTTTTATTGTACCTAACACTTTGAAGGTTTTCATAATTTATTAATTACTGGCAAAGTTACGGAAAGCTGATTTGCTGAGATAGCGCGATTAATTATTCTCGAGGGCATACGTGGTAACCAAGAAGGCAAGATAAACAAAGATAAATTGGCAACCATTCTTTGTGAGTGTGTTTTTCATTGACTTAAGTGAAAACAAATTTCTTTGAATCGGTGGCTCAGTTAAATCTGATTGAAATTATATAATTGCTCTAAGCGGGCTGCCTAATTGTGCGATTTTAGTGACTACCAAGTAGTCGCATTAAGTCAAGACATCACTCGTGTCCTCAGAAGTTGTTCAAATTGCCCTCGGCACAAATTTCAGCTACTTCTGAAGGAACGCATGATGAGTTACCTTTAATTTTGCTCGGCTCCCTTCAGTTGCCTATGTTAATCACTTACATCAACAAGTAGATCAGTCATACTCCAGACACGAGTAAAGATTTACAGTGAATTGTTGTTTCTGTTTTAGTTCCCCGTGAGAGACGTACTGTCAGACGAAATCCTGCCTTGGTATAATCATGGTGCAGCTTTGCCGATGCGAGAAAAAATGACAGATCTCATTCTAGGATTGGGAAATAGTCTTGATTCAGAATAAACTACATATAAATAGCAAAAATCGTCTCTTTTATTGTTGGTAGCCCCATGGCAGTGTTTTACAGAAACTCTTTGCTTACGGGACGCTGAAAACAGCGTTGTTTGTGGCTTAACGTCCAAGCTGTGTTTGTTCGTTAATTTTCACTTCACTGTTTTTAACAAACGTTTTGTGGTCATAACCGTTAGGCATCGGTCCCTCCTTTGGGGCAAACTAATTTATCTAGCAAACACAACAGATATCTCCATTCTTATAAAGCCTTACATCTACTACATCTACAGCTAATGCTCTCCATGCTTGATCGTTTTCGGTTGTCTTTTTTCATTCAGTATTTGGCGAACATAAACGTTGATTATCGGTCCTTTCTTTAGGTCTCTTTAGGACCAATATTAAAACAATATGATGGTTTCCAGAGAGGCCGTGAATGCATATGATTTAATTATAATGATCAGAAAACAAAATTCAAACGTATAGCGAACGCAAGAGATCTCTTAAAAGACTTTCCACTTAATACTACCAATGAATTGAGCAGCAGTGAAATCAATTGAAACTACAATGACGTCTTTCTCACAAAAAAGCGAAAAGTAAGTTTGCCGTACTCTGAGCACCGTAAGTAAAGACTCGGCCACCATATCAATTCTACCTCCCTTGTACAGCGTCCTTCACCTGGACCAATTTCTAGCAACGCACGGCTTGTCGGTCTCGTGTCCTGCTTTCTGGCTCTTGCCCTAGCATAAGCCAGTGCCTCTTCTGCTGGAATCTCTGACAGGTCAGGCACTTCGTCGCTGTTTCTGAATAATGCCCTTGGCCGAAACTGCAGCATGTCTTGCTCCCCCAGCACTCGCTCAAAAGTTTCCTCGTTGAAAATTTTGTATGAGAAACGCCGCGCCTTTCTCTTAAAAATCGGCTGACGGAGGTGTTTAGCATCACGTATACTGTCCAGCATAGGGTTTCCTAAACGACAAAGTATGTGCGCGAAGTACTTTTGCGGTACTTGAAGGCAGTCAACACGGCACCATTTTCCTTTGGAGAAGAGAGAAAAAAAAGTTAAGTGTAAGTTCAAGCCACAAAAATGCATGTTGTATTGCGGGGTAAATCATTCACCTGGATGATCCGGTACCAGTGATCCATTGATTCGCTCCACCAGGACCGCAATCCATTTGAAATATTCTTCAGTTTCATCTTCTTTGAGTGCGGCTGCTTTTGGCTGTTCACACGGACTGTTCGATTCGTCCAAAAATTGCACGAAGTCAGGACTACTTTCTGGGTGTTTCAAAGCAAAATGTTTTTTCAGTGAAACACTTGTTTTAAACTTCTTTGCACACAAATGGCAGGGAACTGAAAAAGGCATAATTTCTTTTTGGCGCACGATCAGCAATGATCAAGCTTCTCTGTAGAAATGCGTGGCGTGCCGACAGTCGGCGTTTAAAAGTGATAAATTTCTCACTTCTACGAAGACAACAAACAGTTCTCGTTTTGTAGGTGAAACAATGGACTCGATCAACGACGCGTGACTTCGGTAAACTTAAGTTATTCTAGCATAGTCCCCGCCAAAAAACTGAGAAAATGAAGAAATAACTTAACACAACTAAGAGTCGCTAGATTTGTGCTGCAGCTGACATCACCTTGAATTTACTCGCCCGGTCCGACAAAATGTCACATTTGACACGAGAAAAAAAGGGCTATTCACTCAAACAAGGCCAAACAAAAGACACCTTATACCGCAGGGCAAATGTGAGAAGAAATCGAGTCTCACTCGCCAACTGTAATCAAAGAATTAACGCACCACTGAAGTGACTACGAATCTGGCTCAATAATTTTAGTGAGCTGAGAGTGTGTTCTTGTCGTCAAGTTATTGCATCATTTTCAGTCTATAAGATGTCAAAATTTAGGAAACATACCATCGAAGAAATGCGAAAAAGATCAAAAATGAGGAAACAAAGGAAGAAGTTAACCAGGAAAAGTGTGAACGGTGTTATTCACTCGTCTACGAATGAACAACAAGTCGACGAAGGGGCTATGAACTTTGAAAAGGAGCGGACTTATGAAGAAAAAGGAAGAAGTATAAACTGTATCGAAGAGGACAAAATAGATTGTTCTTCTTTCAACGGCAATTCTTACCAGTGAAATCGAATTAATATATCTTCGGAAGATATCAGCGAGGGTGGAAAAACTATCACGATGAAGGCAAATACCACAGCAGCTGCTCAAGTTTTGGTGTTTGGTACGTTCATCTTCACAAAAGTTTGTAAAAAATATTATGCTTTTAGAACTTTAAGAAAATTTTTCCAATATTAACAGATTGTGAGGCTCAACATTGACACAGGGCGGTAGCATCGCGAACTTGGTACTCTATTCCAGTGAATGAAGTGGCGACGTTTTATCGTGTTTATATTTTCATCTCAGTTGAAATAGACCCTGTTCAAGAAATTGTTGACTTTCTTTGGCTTTGTTTTGTGATTTAGCTGCACCGCTTAAAATAGCTTTTATAACATGAAAGAAAGCAAGGAAGGTTGTGATTCCCGTGAGGTTTCCAAACGGTAGACTGAGTAAGTTTCATAGCGCTGATATTCGCTTGGTCTGCTTCAATTTTTTAAAATCCCCTTGCCTTTTTATAAAACCAATATACAGTTTTTTTCGTTTCTTGGCACTTGTTTGCCTCTTGCTTAGGGTTTCAAGGTATGTTTGTCTATTAACTTTGTCCCGTACTTGTTTTTCATCGTTTTTACTTCGTTAATCAACTTATTTTTCTTGCTTTAGACGGCAACACGTTTTCGATAAAAGGCTTGGTAATAAAATACTAAAATCTAGCGTGCGTCTCGACTATTTCTTTATCGCTAAATACTAAGAAGTTATTAAAACTTATTTAAGTTCAGAAAAGTTTGAAGTTATTGCAGTCCGTCGCCTACCGATTCTGCACACAGGAAATGAATCTTCTCCCAACTAGCCGTCATACAATATATTAGCAGTAATGTCTCAAAATCGATTTTAATTTGTATGGGTTATGCGAGAAATTGATACAAGTCAGTTTCAAATTATCTCCTTCTCTAAAAGCTCTTAACAACTGAATAAAAGACCTTTTTTTCCCACTTACATTTGGTCATACACTTTCTTCGAAGCAGAATATCGGGCACTGAGAACTTATACACTGATCGTTAATAGAAATTTAGACCGTTAAGTCTGTGACATGTGCACGGTGCTGGGCGTGTTTAAAACACGAAATGGCGAAATGACGGAATGGCACTTAACAATGTGGGATACGGTTAACCGATACAATTATTGAGAGCTAACCACCTTCAAGTCAGTGATATTTAGGCTAACCGAAGAGCTATTTAGGCTAACCGAAGCGCCATTTAGGCTAACCGAAGTGCTATTTAGGCTAACCGAAGTACTGTCAGTAGGCTAGCTGGAGTGACATTTCGTCATTTCGCCATTTCGTGTTTTAAACACGCCCCACGGTGCTTCAGTGCTTGTAACCTGCGATCACGCGAAAAAAAAATGGGATGCTGACATTGCAGTGCCTAAACTTGAACAAAACTATTCCTATTCTTTGAGATGATCGTTTATAGTCGAAACGATTAACACCTACAATTTAGCTTCGGCAATCTTATGAGAAAAAACATCAATGCTTGATCTCTCTGACGGCTTATCTCTGGTTGACACTCTTACTAATTCTCGGACGCTCGGATAAAAGCCCACCATACTTGATATAGCTTTGAGCATTCGTCCCAAGGAGTAAATGTCACTGGCAACACTGTATAGTCGTTCACTTACAACCTCAGGAGCCAGATAACTTTTAACTTTGCATTTCTTAGCGTTGCCGTTTTTGCGGTACATCAGAGCAGATGAAACCTTCACGCTCTTTCCAAAATCAATCAGAACCGGGTTGAATTCCGCAGGGACTGACGTTACTTCTAGAACTACATTGTTTGCTTTTATGTCATTATGAAGGTAGCCGTTTGAATGCAAGTGGCCTAAAGCACGACATATCTTTTGAAATATGGAAATACAGTTCGCAACAGTAAGTTTGTTGTCATTAGCCGCTTGATGGAGAGTTACACTTTCCTCCTCAACACCATGAAATTGGGTCACGAGGCATAATGGTAAAGTCTTTGTGACAACACCGAAAATTAAGGGGAGATTTGGATGATCTCCCAAAGCAGAAATAATCTTCGCTTCATGGAGTAAATCTTTCCTTGCCCTTTCTTTATCCTCTGCTGTTTCACTGTGCTTCATTTGCTTCACTATGACTTTGATACTTCGATAACGCGCCAGGAAACATTGTCCGAAGCTTCCACTGCCGATTGGATTTTTAGATACGTATTCGATATTTTCTGGCCTAAGTTCTTTGGGCTCAAAATTGGATCCCCTATTTGATGTGGTTTTCTTCGCAGTCATCGAGCTTTGATGAGGTTTCGGACGCTTGTGTACCACATTTGCTTCAGCACGAACCGCCATCTGAACCATCATAGCCCCTCTTGTGCAACTAGCCATGTTTATTTTCGTCTCTCGACTTCCTGTCTTAGCCTCTGCAAAGCGAGGTTTCTTTGCATTCTCCGCCTCAGGAATACATGGCACCACGTCATTTGCTTCCCGGTTGCGTGATGGTGGTTCCGATCTGGCAATGTCTGGATCCGTGGAATTCGCCATTTTCTGCTGTCGTTTTCTCTTTCGCCATTCTTTTCTTTGTCTCGTTCTTTCTTCTGCATTGTTTTTGCGTGATCGAATGACCCGTTCATTTCGCTTTTCTTCAGGCTCAAAATCATTCACGAATGCCGCCATTATCGAAACAAAAATTATCCTATTTATCTGACTTCAATTAATTATCTGTGGAATATAAAACAAGGACCTTTTATTGTGCAAGAAATTCAATGCTCCTTGATGACATATGTAGGCCGGTCCTAGACTGCTGCTCGTTTCTGGTTTGCTTTCATACGATGACATTATGCTGACAGACGACTGTCGGGAAAAACATCTCGCCAGACCACATCCGCCGCGCCTTAGCTAATCCATATAAATTCCTTGTACTAAAAGTACAAGGAAATGTATGGAGCTCTCCGGGGTACTTACAGTAGAAGCCGTGTGTGTCTTCTCATGATTATTATGTCATTTTCAAAATCATTTGAAAAGCTTCCTTATGTTGAAGAAGCTCACATATTTTCAAGACAAACGAGAGCACAATTCAGGAGTTGACTACATAATTTGCTAGCTTAGCGGTTTCTTAATACTGATGTTTAAAATGCTTTAATCTTCCTTCTCCTCATCATCATCGTCATCAACATCATCATCAGAGCATTCGTCATCAAGAATCTCTTCTTTCTCGACACGATTGTTGCAGTCGCGAAGGCGGCACATATCGGTGCATTTAAGGCCATTTGTAAGGCACGTACAGTTGGGTAGTTTGCATGATCTTGCACAAGAACAGGAGAGAAACTCAAGAAGAACTGCAGGGGCTGGTTCTCCACTCATCCGTTTGATGGATAAGTTGCCGTTGCTTTAATTTAATTTTCATGGCCCTTTATATATCTTTTTTCCGCTGATAATTACTTTGTTAGAATAGTGTTTTAGTAACAGTAGTAGTTGGTTGTAGTTTTTTTTTAGCTTTGTCTCTATGAGTAATATCGTTGTAATTTTGTAAGTAGTGTAAGTAACTTGGTTTTGTTGTAAAATTGTACATAATAGGATCACAATAAAAAAAAAGGCGCCGTCCTCCTCAACCCATCCATGACCAACTGGTAAACGGACTTGAGGGCAGCTCTGTAGACTCCTTCTTCAGATGTCTGCTTGGTAGTTTGCTCTCAAAGAGTGCATCCTTAAACAATGTGCACAGGGAGGTAGCTGGTTTGAGTCAACTTTGCTTTGTTTGGCACAGAATAACCTACAACATAGTTGAAAAGCATTACAGACTCTATGATCATGTTGTAATCAAAGAGCTTAATACACTACTAACAGCAGATAAGATAATCAATCAATCAGTCAATGTAAACTCCCCATACCAATAGCGTATAGTTCGTTGACATCATAGGTCGTTGTAGCAGAGTTGTATATCTTGCAGGTGAACTCTTGGAGCTTTGCAAATCTCTCATCTGTAAGATTCCACTACATGCCTATTTCTTGAAATAGGGTTTGAAATAACAAGCTTCAAAGCTGTTACCTTGCCCTTTCCTCGAAAAAGCACTGACACTGTCGCAGCCAGTAAAGGCGTGGAGACCAGGCAGAGATCTACACAGTTCTGACCCCAGCATTTGAACGATTCTTGACACATCCATGTATGTTGTGACTGTTGACTGCGTTTGACAAAGATAGGACATGAGATGAAGCCTTTAAAAGCCAAAGAGAGAACAAATACATCAGTATCCACTGACGTAATAACTACAGCTCTGTATCCTGCGGCTGCTGCCTGTGCTGCATGGAGAAACACTCTGGGATCTGCCTCTTCTTGGGTTGACCTAAGCTCTTCCCTTGTTGTCATTCCGATAGAGGAGACTTTATAGCAGTAATCTTCGGCGGTTACAAAGATTTTCTTTCCAGCGAGCCTCTCTCTGTGCCTCTCATTTTGCCACTCTTCTGCAATGAATTTGATCAGGAGCGATTTATTTTTGGAACTGAACAGGAATTTCCGCCATTGATGTGGTCTGCCTTGATGTTTCTGAATTCATGACTACTTTCTGAGCATCTCTTCTCTCTCTCGGGGTTCTCGATCGAATTATCTCTGTAAACGTCGAAGACCACGTCAATATGCTGGCTATCTGTTCCTTCATTCAAAACTATGTACATTAAACTGTCAGCTACTTTAGCAAATGTTTTCTGGTCGCCTCTTATCTTCTGGACCATTGCCATTCCGTCCATGATTCGCGCGCACGGCTGTGGAATCATGTCAGCTGCTGTCATATTTTTTATGAAGCTCCTTGGCAAGTGATGCTTTGTTGGTTTTCCTCAGCGATCCATCGGCCGATGCAAGGGCCCAGGGGAGAAGTCTGAGAGGGTGGCACAGTACATCATTCATCTTCAACTTCCTGTTCTCAGCAATAATGATCATTTGAACAAACAGCGCTCGATCCGCTTTAATAATTACTTCCTTGCTTTTCTCTCTTTTTGTACTTTCATCTTATTTGAGAGATCACCAAATGTTTTAAGTTTACGTTTTGTCATTTTGTCGTGGAAGTTAAACTTAGGTGGGTCAGACTCAAGCCGGTCCCTACAAAAAGTCTTATAGGCCTTCTCCCCGAAAGCCTAAAGGTTCAACTGGCCAGAAGCAGATCTTTCTCTATCTTAGGAGTTGCGAGCTTGCCACTGGATAGACAAACTAGGTCTTTAAAGGGACTGATCTACATTCCTTCGAGCATCGACATCATCAATTTCACGTCATCTTCGTCTCTTCTTATTCGACTTGCTTGGAGATCAGACTGCTGAACAATCGCTAGGGTGCCCAGGTGAAGCATTTCCTTAAATTGTCGCATAAATAGGCTTTGATACTCTGCTATGAGGTAGTACTTGCTCACAGCTCCTGGCTTCAAGCTGATCCGCTATGTGCCACCAGATGTTTGCGTGTCTCTATTCACAGTTCTTCACAGGGTTGGTCAACGGGTATTCTGCCGAACGTGTTCATGACTCAAATCTGTACTGAGAAGCCACCGGACCTCAATTACGCTAAAACATCTGGATGCTCCTCTCGAAGGTGAGGCATTTCTGATAGATAGGAGGATAAATATCTTTCATAGTTCACGTTGTCGTATGCAAAGCACGATGCTTCTTATTGCTGAAACATGTAGCTCCCAGTTGCCTTCCCTCGATGCTCTCACAAGTCTAAGGAGAATCTCTACCATACCTAGGTAAGATAACCAAAACTTGGATAGCTTGCCATTCTCATGCCGGAGGAATTCCATGTACTTGTCAAAAAGTTTGACGAAATCGACACTAGAGGTACTGGTCATGTGCTTCTTGAATTGTGTTTCGCAGATATCATCATACAACTCGCCAATCTCACTAAAGAAGCTATCAACAGTAGTCTTGGATTCCTTGTGATTCTCCTCTATCCAGGTCCCGCATCCTTGCCACGCCAGTCTCATGAGGGTTTCATACACGATCTTATGGAATCGAACACCACGATTAGACCTGCGCCCTTCTAGAACTCCTGCAACAGAACCTTCTGCTATCACACCCGATTCGACGCACAGGTCCCTCGAGCCGGCGTCCTGGAAGCGCTTGCCAATAATGGACAACAGGGTGCAGGCTGTGTGGAATACTCCCATCCTCAGCACGATATCTTTGAGTTTCTCACTTTGTTTACAGTGCTTTGCATACAGTGCTTGGTCAAAGACGAGAACAATGCTCTTCACCTTGAGCGTATTCTTGATCTTGAGCGACTGCAGCAAAACCTCGTGAACGGTAGCCATGTCAGTAGCAGGTGTGTCAATAGTCGGAAGATATCCGATGACATCCTGCGAGACTTGAACCTTGTTACGAAAGGAAATATTGAATCCAGTCCAGCTACTGGCTTTCTGCTTCTCTTTTGCATGAACTCGCACTAGGATCCAAAGCAAATTCTTTCTTGCTTCCGCCAAGATCTCTTCAGCTGTTACCTCGACGAATGTTCTCGCGCGTGGACCGCAATGATCACCAGCGTTGTACGGAGGGACAACTGAGATTGCTGAAGGATCAATGTTCCTTTTCCTTGTCCTAGCTTGCTCAATTCCAGGGGCCGGAGGGAGGTTTGGACCAAAATGCCTGACTTGGACAGCAATGCCATTTACTCGATGAGATGTTCCTGCGCCAGAAAGGGACTCTTCTAGTCTATCAATGTTATCCCACGCAAGCGTTATGTTGAGATATGCCTGGATATTTTCAGGCAAAGGAACCTCGTTATCAGGCGTCAAAGCCATTTTTTGTAGGCAAAGTGCTGTGTTTATTTCTTCAATTTGAGAATACGCGATCCCATGCCCACATCGGTTTAACATCTGAATAAGTTCAGCATTGTTTGTCAACTTTTTTACCCGCGTACGGTAGCAGTATTTGTTTTGGGGGTTTCTGTCTTCCTGCAGTTACCCCGTATATGACATCCTGCCCAAAAGAGCTGACAAGGCGCCGGACACGAGGAGGATATTCCGTTGTGATTTCTGTGTTGCCAGTTAGGAGAGTGCAAAGAAAAGCATCTAGTTCTGGTTGGAGATTGACTGCACTTTCGCAAAGTACAGAAGGTTTTGGTGGCCATGACATTTCAGTATTATTTGAAAGAATTGCATCATCACGGACGTACAGTTGTATTTCCTCAGCTTTAGATGGAGTATCGCTGTTGTCTGCGCTCCAAATCTCTCTTCATTGTAAAAAGACTACGGCATTTCCTATGATAACTGACTTGGAGAATTTCTCCTTCCTTGGCATTCTGGGCCAAATCAATCAATGGCCTCTAATTTCTAATTGTAGTCGCCTTCAATAAAGATTTCCAAGAATCGAGATCTTTAGGGCTAACTAGCAAACGTTCATCATCTGACCAGTGAATAATACAAGGTTCGAAACGAGGTCGTTTAGTTTGGTCTGTTGGAACAAGACAACAATTGAAAGTCAGCAATCAGCAAGTCAGTCGATTAGCAACTCTATAAGTAACTATTGTAAGTATTGTAAGTATTTTATTCACTAAACGTAATATTTCATTCGCTAAACGTTAAAAAAGTACTTTAAAAGAAATGCTTACGACTTTCAAAAGCCTAATTCAAAAGCCCTAAGTCTGTGCTACTTGATAAAAAGCGTCAAAAGTGTGAAAATTTGTCGAGAACTTTCAAGTACTTACCATGCAGCGAGGCCGCCATCTTTGAACTTACCCATGATGCCATTAGAGTTTGAGCTGTATGGCTTCAATCAAGTTTTTCTTTTTCAAATCTGCTAATAAATTCTAGTCTCTAGCCAAAAATGTTTAGAAAATGTTTTGCAAAACGTAGTGATTTATTAATATAATAAATAAAGAATGCATTTAAAATAATTGTTTCAATGTGAGCCTCGTTTCCACGTCAAAGCAATTTTTTAGAGAAAAAGAAGTACACAAAAAATTATGAATGCTACTCTCTCGCGATTGCTATCAAGTAAATTTGGAAAGTCCTTCATACAACCTTTCATCAGATATCACACACATTTTCTCCCCGGAACCTGCCCTGGCCCATGGACTAATTTAATCACTGCCCAGACAAATGTTATGATTTTGGCAAAGTAAATGGTTTGAACCCAGGAGTATCAGTAGTTCGTATAGTGTGATCGTCCGGGTGAGGGTAGTTTCTGAGAAGAACTGTTGTTGGTGACTAACTTTTCGACAACCTGAGCGGAAGTCATCTTCAGAGTCAAGTGAATAGTGTTTAACAACTACAACGCTGACTTTATTAGACGAAACATTTACCGACCTACCGAAGCTGACGCAACGAACAGGAACCCGACACCGGGTCTCTGTAAAATGAGGACCGGATGGCGGCGGATGGCGGATGGCGGATGGTGGATGATAAAATGCAGGTTAAAAAAAGCGGATGATAGAATGCGGATGATAAAATGCGGATGGAAAAATGCGGATGACAAAATGTGGATGGAAAATGCGGATGATAAAATCAAAATGCGGTGACCATATTGTCAATGATAAAATTCTGACATGGGAAAATACCTTAAGAATAAAATGAATAACTTCGAAGCGTTCAGACGATTCTGTAACTTCAGATGTTACTGAAATGTTGAATTTTTAATGCTGATTGAATACAAGTTATTGCCAAGAATAGTTGGCCGCTACAGCCGCTAGCGGTGAACATGTTTGCTAGCTTTTTGGTGCTCTAATTAACGCCAAAGAATAAACTGTTATTGACAGAAAGAGTTATCGTATAGTTTGACTCTTTCTCTTATTCATCGATTCAATCTTAAATGGATCTTTTGTTTATATTTTATTAAACTGCACCTAGCTTGAGGTCTACCATAGCTGGAATTACAGCTGGAGCTTTGCTTGACTCACAAGAGGGTAAAGTGGTCAAGTGATGTTGTTGCCCATATATTGTCTTCCTACTAAACATAAGCTAAGTCTTCAACGGCTCTGGAGCTGCACTGAATATGAGATTTACCTTGACAAAGGGACGGCAAGATGTTGCTCTGGCAAGTTTACATTTACATTTGTTAAGACGCAAAAGATTACTTCCGTCAAAGTAGATTGCACGGCTGACAAAACTACAACACAAATGGCTTAAATAACAACACAAATGACTTTACTAATCATGTTAACTCTAATTTTTAACATATCTGCAATATTGAAAACTGAACACAATCAAACCGCCTGGAGACTTGTCCATGTGAAAATAACTATTTGACTACAATGATTTCCAAATGAACAATCTAACAATGTACATTTAACAGTAGTTGACTCAATAGTCTGAGTGTCTTGATGCTTCAGAAAGGTCAAAGGAGGCTGTTTACGGTTGAATGAGTAACAACGTTCAACGTTTATTGTTACTTACAAAAATTTACTCTGGAAATTATCAATAAAACTTTACTCTTGAAATTAGCAATAATCAATGGGCCCTAGTCAGCCACAACTTTGTTTTTGTTTACATACTAGAATTTGGCTATTATAGAATCGTAGTTAATAATGTTGTTGTATATTTTGTTACTTTTGTTATTGTTTTCTCGGAAATATTAGCTTTTATAATAGCTACTCTTAAATTCGAGGAAAAATAAAGTTTATGTATGTATGTATGTATGTATGTATGTATATTTTATTCGAAGCCTATCGAAACGAAGAAAAATCATTGTAATACTACTCAGAATTACTTAATCACGTGCGAGGTGATCACACCTATACCTCCTTTCTTCTAAAGAGCGGATATTGTATTGCATTGGATATGCATCAGTTTTTTGTCGAAAGGTATTTTGCCTTTACGTGACAAGGAATATTAATTCCAA
Source organism: Micromussa lordhowensis (assembly GCA_964020085.1). Taxonomy (NCBI): domain Eukaryota; kingdom Metazoa; phylum Cnidaria; class Anthozoa; order Scleractinia; family Lobophylliidae; genus Micromussa; species Micromussa lordhowensis. Next base: position 46,084,665 of record OZ026595.1, on the reverse strand, counting down.
AAAACAAAAACGAACGAAAAAAAAAAAAACAATTGACATCATTTAACTGCGCGAAAAAGCTTTTGTTTCATTGTTTAGGATGATGTTGTACCAATGTGAACATAGCGCTCGTATACTTTCACTGGCGTAAAACGAGCTCTTCGGTTTTTATACGCATAACTATATGAAAAAGCAGAACATAACTACAGGAATACACATAATCGGTACCAGTGTTGTTTCAGTAGCTAACTACAATGGGCGACAAAAGTAGATGAGACACTTTTAGAAAATGAAACTTTTCAATATTGAAGCACTTATTCTATTTTATTCGCATCTAGCGTTAATTCACTGAGACCCTGCCTCTCCCACTTCCCCTCCCCCCCTCCCCCCATTGAACGTTGTGTAGGTGCTGTGATCTTTGCTGTCTAAGGGTGCGTTCCTTTAGGAGGATCCGGATCAGGATTTATGATCGAAGATCGCTCAGATCTTCGCGTACCAAAGAACGGATTTTTGGTTCGTAGGATCAGTTACCATGACAATAGGCGCGAAAAGCGTTAAAAAAACCTAACCGTACCGCAAAATAGCAAGTGGTCGCAAAAACAAACGAGCAAATTTATAATCAGTTATAATATCTCAAGCAATGTTACTAACGGTTCCATGATAGAGGTTGCATTCGCGAGTATTCGGTGAAGTTTACGACAATTTTGTGGTTAAAAGCGAAACAAAGTTTTGCACAACACACTCAAACATTTGTATTTCACTGGCACGTTGTCGATTTTCTTATGATTTTCACTCGTGCGCAATTATTATAGGTAAATGTACCAGTGGTAAATGTACCAATTTGTTGCGGACTCACTCGGCTGCGCCTCGTGAGTCCACAACATTTTGACCACAGTGATGACGCGTATCGTTGTCGATAAGAGTACATACCACCCTAAACCACATTCGATTTGTTAACCTTACGGTGGATTGTTATTGTCTAAATTGCTCTGCAGTTAACTCTGTAATCAGTTTCCTTAGCATCATACTCTAAAATATCAACGTATTTCGACAATGGCGATTTGCATCTGAGCTTAGGCAAAGGAACAAGGAGAATGGAGTTCCGGAAGACCCAACATGCCTCTGCCTCCTTATCTGTCCAGTCCACTAAAACTCCAAAATTATAATAGACCTAACAGTTGTTCCAGATTAATAACAGTTACATTTAAAATCCTCATTTAAAGTCGCTTTTCAAAGATACTGTGGGAAATCTACAAAGTCAAACCTAAGTTCCCCCTTAGAAAACTGTGGTGCTCTGGAGTAAAGAAACTTGTAGCTTCAGGGGGAAATTGTAAATGGCCCCCGTGGAAGTATAAAAGTGATCGATGTTGGTGGAAGTGCCAAAATCTTAACAAATGTCCAGACGTTTCGGGACTGTGCCCTTCATCAGAGGAATGTTCGTTATGAGTTGCGCCACGATTCCAGGTGTTGAATTTAAAATTTGAAAGTTGCGTTTTGCACGCGCGCGCGAACTTCAAATGAAGTGAAAATCAGCATTGAGGCCGCGCGGCTGGCATGTCCCGAGTCGAAAGATGAGACGCATCTCCTGCCTTTTCCTCTGTTTGTTCCCTTCGCAGAGTTTAATCCCACGGACCAGTGCGTCGTCTGCGGTATGTCCGTTAGAACTGAAATGCTCTGCTACGGGAAAACCAGGCGCATTCTTGTTAATGCTTCGGAGATGCTCACCAAAACGTTCCCTCAGAGTGCGCCCAGTCTCGCCGATGTAAATGGCAGGGCAGCGACGGCAGGAGACGCAGTAAATCAGACCAGAGGACAAACAAGTGAAGGAGTCTGTAATGTATACGTGATCCTTTGGCCCCAGAAGATCGTTTTCGCTGGAAATGTGGCCACAAGTACGGCAACGTGGGTGTTGACATGGATAAGTACCTGCGCGTGTTGCAGCCTGCTTCTCTGCCGTGTGAACTAGTGATGTTCGCAAGTTGTCATCACGTCGAAACGCAACCATTGGTGGTTGAGGAAAGATGAAGCTGGTTGCTGGGTCGTCGGCAATCACTTTGAAATTGTCAAGCAGGATTCGTTGTACTCGACTGTTCAAAGGATGGTATGTTAGTATCAAAGGAATCCTGTTCATCTTTTCCTTCGTTGAATTGCTTTTGGTAAGGGCGTCGCTTTGAGACAGCTGTTTCATTTTCTCGAGGTCATGTTTCAGAGTTTGTGGGCTGTAGCCATCGTGCCGTGGAGGTATGGTTGCTTGGCGCGAACGCAGGCAGCCTGGCAATGGAAATATACGTTTGAAGGCTTGTGATATTCCTTGTTGTTGTGAAAGTATGATCTAAGCATATTAGAAACTATAACGATATCTCCAGGGGGTGGGGCAATCTGACCACCTGCCTTTAGGGGCCCAGAGCAACCAAAACATGTGCTTACAAGTGGTGGGCATAAAACAAGTGGATAAATCATAAATGCCCCATAGGGAGGGGATGGATACAATGATCTTTTGGACCAGGTGATGATTGTGGGTCAGATCCCGCCTGATATGAAGGCAGGTGAGACAGAGGTTGTGTGGCAGACGCCATTGTTGGATGTCCTGACACTTGTAAAGTACCCAAGGGTGGTTGCGTCAGAGGATCTGATGCTGCGTATGGTCGTGATGGCATGGACATGGGGTCTGGCAACTGCTGTTGCGATGAAAGATCAGCTCTGCACTTGGTAAAGTCTATTTCACTGGCTTGGGTCTTCGATCTTTCCCCTTTTCTCCGTGCTGAAGATGACTTGGCCTGATCCCCTTTCTTGCCAACAGTCTTTGAACTATCGCTTGTGATAAAGCTGGTAGCTGTAATGGTTTTCTGGCTGCGCTTGAACCAGGAAAAAAATTGCTGAGACCTCCACACTTTTCTGCCACAACTAATGCGTGGCAACATATTTTTGCAGACTTGAATCTGGGGCATTCCTCGCAGACGACTTTCCCGCTCTCCTCTTGATAGGCGTAATGCGGTTTTCCACCCCCATCATTTCTAATAACATACGCCTTTTGGTTGTTAGAAGGCGCCCGCAGCACAGCTCTCCAGCAGTTGGGATGCTTGAGAGTACATCTCTTTCTGTAACAGAAGAGGTACTCCCGCCAGTCCAGATTCCTCTGCTTGAATTGAAACACTATAACCAGTAAGTACACAGTTAGAAAATCAGTAGTTCTTCATGGCCACGCCTTGAAGTAGCTTATGGGTAAAGCCAAAGAGAGCTAGGAACAGAGGTAAACATAGATGATACATGAAGAACTAACCTTTTTAAACCCCTTAAAAATGCGAAATGCTATTAGTTATGCTCCAGCAAGAAATGGGATGTTTACTCTCAGTCTTAATAAAGAGATTAAACCTATCTCATCAACAAAAAATCAATTACAGTGGACAATTAATAGACCTTTTTACCGATACGGCGGCCATCTTGAATTCCGAGGAAATTATGGGATGCCCTGGGGGCAGATGAGAAATAATTAAAAAGAATACTGTGGCGTGATAACTTTTAACAATAATTTTTCGATAACCATAGGAACAACTGCCAAATATCGTGACGGAAAGATGTAACGCTTGTAATATTTGTTATGGAATATGAGAAACAAGCAGTAAAAACTTATCCTGAAAGCTGTGTATACGATAAATTTTCCAACGATTGCCCCCTCGGCAGCCCATAATTTCTCAGTCAAAACAATAGAATTCAAGATGGCCGCCGTATCGGTAAAAAGGTCTATTACTTGTGGTTTTATGTGGTGAGTACTTTGTAAATAGGTCATGAGGTAACAAAAAGAAAACAAGAAAAGAAGTCCGGGATTGAAAATGTTTTTACCCGTTTTGCTATACTAGGGCGAGTGTATTCTTATATCAACGAGAAAAGATACCGTTTCCACTCCCAATTTACATCTATTTCGTATATTTATCTATCTATACTATATCTTAATCACCTTGCTTGAAATGTAGCCATGAAATTGGGGCAATTTGCCGGCAGGAAGGTGTTCTTTCTCCCTTTGGTTCCACACGTCTTTAAAGGATTCCAGCTGAACAAGAAATTCTTCATCTGTTTCTGCATCAAGAAGTCCAATAATTGGTCCAAGATAATAACGTAGCATTATTCAATATTTGTTCAGCATAAAAATTACCAGCAATTTTAGCCGGAAAAGGAATGTTGCCGCATAAATATTTCGCTCACCATTTTCTTTGATATTGCCCTTGTATACTCCGAACACGTCAGCTAGGAACTCCGCCTGAACCTATTGGGGTAGTGATTTTACAGTGCGACTACTCCAACCAAGGCCACCCAACAAAAAGTTCCACAAATTTTATCAAATAAAAATCGCGGAGGTTAACAAAATTTTTCCAACAAATTAACTTTGTAATCAAGCTGTATATCACAAAGGCAACAGATTTGTGGTCATGTTGGATAATTTGTTAGAAAACTTTTGTTAACCTCCACGATTTTCATTCGTTAAATTTGTAGAAAATTTTGTCGGTTGGCCTTGGTTAGAGTAGTCGCACTGTAATTGTTCCTTGCAATTGTCTTTAAAGTGGCCAAAGCATCTGAGATGTAGGGCATGATAAAAAGATCTGCTCAACGCCTGGATGAGTGCATCCTCTCCATCTGTCCCGAAGGCGAGCAGCAAGGAAACCTCTTTGTTAAGTCCCACTAGATTTGAAAAATAAAAGTTGTAAGTGTCAAAAGTCTTTCTTTGATGAAGCAACATTGGTCCAAGCATCAGCGGAGATTTCCCTGTTTTCCGTTCTTTTAACATCAGGTTCTGATAGGTAGTGACAGTCACAAGTGAAACTTTCCCAGGTTAAAGGTAGGATCAACTCCAAAAACAGCAAATTTTGCAGGGTTAGTACAGAATCGAACCAAGTCTCTCAGTTGCCAGTCAAATCCAAGGACTGTACGAAGATCAGGTCCTGTTACTTCTCTTATGAATGCACTTTCCCGATTACCGAGCTGCTGCCTTTTGGAATTCATAAGTACAAGTAACACAGAATCTATCTCTTTGTCGGCCTTTAACAGTCTGCGTCTCTGGTTTTGTGCTTGTTCGCGGTTTCTGGGAAGGTCACTCTCCGCTTTTGCTTTTAGGATGCCTCCTCTTTCCTCATCCACCTGATGGAAGGCTTGTTTTGGCTTTTTGGTAACAGAAACTTCCTTTAACGCTTCAACAACACTCTTCTTTGTTCTCACATAGCCCGATGCTCGAGACTTCTTGTTATTACCATGTGGCAACACCAGGACGTCATGTTCTTCTTCGTCAAAGATATATTGCACTAGGCAGAGATGAGGTACCTCTGTAAAAGAGGAATATACGGCTTCAGCAACTTTACGAATTAAAGTCAGTTTTATGTGTCTGTTGTGTTATTGATCGCTATTTTCTTCATAATATTGTCAAAGTAGCTGTGGATCAACGAGGCTATAGCCGAGTGGATCCGCAGACTACTTTGACAGTGTTTTAACGAAATTCAGTGACAGACATGAACAAACCAAAACGCATAGCATCGCATAAATTATAAATTCATCTGTCTGTCCGGTTATTGATAATGAAAACTAGCCAACGAACGCACGAGAATTTCTACAGGGTTGTAAAAATCATATTAAACCTAGCTAACACGGTCTCCGGGCGTGGCCTGTGGGTGGATTTCACGTAGGTTCTCTTTATCTAAAACTAGATTAAACAGCAATTTGAAAATAAGTTTTGAGAAAGGAGGAGGACTGAAAAAAAAAAACAGACTGAGCAAGACTAGCACTGGTAACAAAATCAACTTAATCTCAGTGTTCAGGGAAGCCAACGCAAGACAGTGACATGTGCAAGAGGGCAGTATTTTGGCATGATCTCTTATCTTAAACTGATAAATTGGGATGTCAATGTGTCAAAATTTATGATGGGGTAAAATTAAAGTTTTGCGTATTACAATTACCCTGAATGACGTAAAAGTGCTTCTTGAGATCTGGAGAGGATTTGTTCTTGTAATATAATCGTTTTAGACGATATATAGCCCAGTTTAACACCGGTATGTCATCTTCGTCAAGCTGATATAAATCACCCTCTTCGTCCATGGCAAATCTATACTTGTGGACACCATTGTTCCGCCAGGCTCCCATATCATCACTTTTGATGTCGTCCTCATGTTTGAGATGTTTTCTATCGACTAAAAAGGTGACGTTATGCTGAATAGCACGGGGTGTGGTTTTGCACATGCTGCCCTCTTGTAATGGCACCAACAATATTTGAACCGCTTCCCTTGGTGATATCATCTTATTAGTCCACTTGAAGACAGGCGTTTCTTCGTTGTTATTGTACGGGCTACCTGCATACCTGTCAAAACAATCATGCGTTCAAAAGCTAATTTACCTGAACTTAGAGAATTTAAGGAACACTATCAAGATGTAGCGCACGCACGAACTTGATCTGTCTTCTTTTGTCGGAAAACAATAGAACTACACGAACGATGACAGTTAAAACAAAGATGGTGTTTATGATCAGTCCACAAAATCATGATAATATCGCACCTGTTACTTTCCAGTTCCTCTTCTCTAGCACCGTCACTTTCATTACCACTAGCCACGTCACTGGCACCTCCCTCACTGTCATTAATGTCAACCTAATAAATGTTTTGGGAAATAGGGGAAGGTCACCTTATGCCTTTCCTCACCTGGCGGCAATTCATACTGGGGGTAAATTATTTTCCCTACACTTGAAGCGTTTAATTTATACCTCAATAAAACAAAATCCAACGAACTTTGTTTCTCTCCAGCAAATTATTTGGGCATATCTATGAAATGGCATATCCACAGAAATTGATGCCTCTGCAGCAATCACATATTTTCCAATAAAAGGTTATTTTACATTTTAAGGTTTTAAATTTCAGTGAATGCAAACATAAATTTAAAATAGTTTGGTGATTCTGGCATTCTCAGTCTTACTGCGTTCTGTTTCTGATGTCATGGAAAATAAAAAATCAAGATGGATATCCTACCGCGAGGACCACGAGACCATAGGTGAACATGTGATTAACTAGTCAATGAAATATTTGTTTCTACTTACCTTGATTTACCTTGAAATAACTAAAAAGATAAAAGGGGCAGGCAGCCAGTATTAAAATTTGTTTAGGATAATTTAGGTCGGACACACATACACACACATATACATCACAGTAGAAAAATAGAAACTAGAAGTAATAAATAAACTAATACATTGAAATACAAAAGGTAAAGTATAATAGGCCGAGGAATATAAAAACAATAATAATAATAATAATAATAATAATAATAATAATAATAATGAATTAGAAGATAGAGAAAACAGCCTTAAATATATTGAATTGAGGCGAAGCTAGAATTTTTTTAAATATTGGGCTTAATTTTTTTTCTTAAACATTGCTTTGGATGATGATTTTATATCTTTATCAACACAATTCCAAATAGACGGACCCTGAAACCGAATATGCATTGTTCTTCTTAATTTCTGTATTCTATTTATATTATTTTAGCTGTAATCTGCAAGGTTTTCTATTAATTAAAGGTTTTTGACTTTATAAGATAACTTGTTTTGTAAAACGTGTTATGTACTTGGCTTGCCCCGCCAGGATTAGTTTTCTAGCTATTTGCGGGGCCGCTATCGCACATTTTGTTGGACAGGGAATAAAGAAAAATGTTGTTGTTGTTCTCTCTCCTCCGCAGAGGCTCAAACGTTCGTTATATAAATCCGCTATGCGAAGTGTTCGCAGGCGCAAAGTCGAATGTATCGACCAGGCGAAGAACCTCTGCCAGATGTATGTCGATTTCTCGTACATCTTTGTCGTTTTCTCGTACATCGATAAATTTCTCAGCTTTGGCTTCATTTGACAGCTTGAAACTCACAGAACCTCTTTGCTAATTATGTCGCTACAGTTTGCATTAGTCTTTTTGCGATCTTATTTCATATTTTCCAAGAAAAGAAGCAAAACTGTTTTACTTCGAAGGCCCCCCCCCCCCTGAAACCCGTGAGAGGTAGTCTTGTATGTCCTAAAAACAATAATATGGCGAACGATTCGGATCAACTGGACTGTCCTTTTCAAGAGCTGTCTCTTCAAGGTAAATCTCAACTTAAATAAAATCTTGCAATCTATATATCTTATATTTATTTTTTCCTATTATTTGCAAACGTTAAATTTAGAGCTTCTGTAAAAATCTCGTTAATAAAACGAAGTAAACAAAAGGATAATCTTCAATCTTAATCTTTAATCATTATTTATACACGGTAAAAAATTCAACAGGTACAATAATAAATTAATACAATAAAAATAAATTACAATAAAAATGCCTTAAATCCTAAAACGAAATTCTAAAATTCTAATCTTAATTTTATATTAACTTACAACAGCATTACACTTATAAACCTGATTTCCATAAATGCCGTGTGTTTAAAAAGTATGATAGAGAAGGCGTTTAAATTGATTCAATGAAGCAGACGCTCTACTGTTACAGGGTAAGCTGTTCCAAAGAGTTGCGCCACTGTAACTAAAACTATTTTTCATGTAGTTAGTTCTCGGAAAGGGACAGCAAGTTTGTTAACCGAGTCCCTCAGAGCATAATTTGATTCATTTCCTGTTACAAATTTAGAAGTGAGATATTCGGGAACAAGACCGTTTAAAGCCTTGAAAACCATTAGGGCTTTCTGAATTTGACGTTGAGATTGCAAGTCTTTCCAACTGAGTTTGTGAAACAAGGAATCGACATCAGCGTCATAGCCCGATGAAGTTATTACTCGTGCAGCACGGTTTTGTAGTTTTTGTAGCTTGTTAGACAATGGTCTGCCACAATTACCCCAGACTAGGCTACAGTAAGCAAATTGAGATTGAACAAGGGAGTTTTATATGTAAAGTAGGGTAGATTGAGACACAAATGATTTGGTTTTATCAACTGGGTTGATAAAGTGAATTGGCCACCGTAAAGAGATTCGGAAGCTGACGTTTCGAGCGTTAGCCCTTCGTCGGAGCGAATCCGAAGAAGTCTGAGGTAATATTGGATTCGCTCCGACGAAGGGCTAACGCTCGAAACGTCAGCTTCCGAATCTCTTTACGGTGGCCAATTCACATTATCAACTCAGTTGATAAAACTAAATTATCCTTGTAATACTCCCACCGACGCAGCACCGCAGTTTCTTTAGAAACTTGCTCCCTTTATTCGTTTGAGGCACAAATGGCTTGACTCGCTTTATGGCTCTGATTGCGGAAGCGATCTTTTTACACAGTTTATCAATGCGGAAACGCCACGTTAGATTTTCATCGATGTAAACTCCAAGTGATTTTAAAGAGGAAACTTGTTCCAACGGAACGTTATCAATGGAGAGTTTGAGTGTATCAGATAGAGTATTTAACCTTTGCCTGGAGCCGATTGTTTCGTCAATACAATGAGTTATTAACGCTCCCAACCCCTGAGAGACAGCAACGCAGACAACAATAAATGTGGGAAAAGGGGTTGGGAATGAAGTACTCCAACAGGCCAGTATCACTAACAGAATACTAGTCTAGCTAGGTAAGATGGGAGGGGTCAACACCCCCCTCACTTCCTTTCTCTCTAGGGGTGCAGGTCACGATCCCCTAAGAGAGGTTCTACTCCTCTTGAGGGCTGCAGATCACAATACCCTGCAAGAGTTCCTTTCTGCTCTTTAGGGCTGCCGTCCGTTCACAATACCCTAATCTTAGGGCTGCCGTCCGTTCACAATACCCTAAAAGAGGTCCTTACTCCTCTCCAGGGCTGCAGGTCACAATACCCTGCGAGAGGTCCTTAATCCTCCTCAGGGCTGCAGTAACAATACCCTGGAGGTCCTTAGTCAGGTAAGGTGCTTAAGACTCATGGTTACCATGGCAACCAATCCATTCTGTGAGTCTATGGGGCAAAGAGTGACCTCTATGGGAGCACTTCATCCCCACAAATACACGAAGTGTATTCCTCATAGACGAAACAAACCCAGCCCAAAACATGTTTAGTTAGATGTAGCACCAAACAACTGACATGAGCATATTGAGAGGGCAGTAGACCAGACATGGAGGGAAGCTGCTTAGTTTCAGATGTAAGTCCCACTTTAGCGAAGGGAGAATCAGATAAGAACTGGGAAAGCAGACCGGTTGAAGTACCTAGGGAAGACAGAAAAGTTTTCACAGCCCTGACAGGGCAGATTGTCTGGTCAGTCTTCCCTATAATAATAGTATGTATACATGTATATATGGATTTTTTAAATAATGTCTGCCATTAAAAGGCCAAATGACATGTTGAAAGGTAAACGGAATGAAATTCTTGCAGTCTTGTATAAGCTCCATAGTAGAGGGGGGAGGGGGGCGGAACACCTAGGCTTCAGGCGTAGGAATGAAGGATCTGGTTATGCCCATGGAGTGCAATGGCTGGAAACGGTGTTTTCATCAACCTGGTGACAAAACAGCAAAGAGCAAACAATCAATGTACTTTTAACGATTATCGCATCTCCGGTTGTGTGAATTTCGAATATGGGCCCCAAAATACAGGGACAGTGCTTTTCTAAAGTCGTGTTACTTTTGAGGATGCGTTCTTACATCACAACAATTCTTTATTTCCGAACCGCTATCTGAGAGTATATGGGTTCGACTCCAAGCATGGACTGAAATGTTCAGTTCTTTGTCCCACGCTCACCACATACATGATCATAATTTCAACTTTCACTACTCCCAATAATAATATTTGTCTACAGGATACTTGGGAATGACACAGTTATGAAAATGGTCCACGACAAATTCAGGTAAAATAATACAAGGAAAGGATGAACTTATCTGAATTACGGTGTTTCCAATAGCGTCCAAGAATAAAACACTCCAAACAAAGTAGCCGCAACATCTCTTCAGTATCCGAGTACGCCGGATTATCTATCCTTCCTGAGCAGGGATATCCTGAAATGGTTCCGCGTGTTGGAAGACATCTGATAGACTGGATGTTTCGTGGCGTGACAAGATCGACGGATAGTGTGGTACGATGAACAGTTGTGGCTGATGGCGAAGAATTGGGCTGCAAAACTTGTACTGCGGCCAGAGCTGCTTGGTTAGCAATTGCCCTCAGAGAGGCCGAGATGGACTCCTCAATCAATCGTCGTATAGCATTTCAGGACGTTCGCGCCAATTGTTTCCCGCCTGTTGTCTTGTAGATTATTTGTCGTTACACTTTCGTTCAAAAAGACACGGCTTGGGAAGCAGAACTTCTAAGCCGGCTCAAAAGAGCGGTCCTGTTACCAGTGGAGGCGCTATTCCTTTTTCTGCGTTAAATTCTCAGCTGTTAAACCGAATAGTCGGTTAGATCTGCGGAATCCATGTTTTGAGTACGAGGTCTTCGACCAAGACGAATCGGCGGCATTATCCTTCGACGCAAAAGAATGTTCGTAATTTGTGGGAAAAACCAAAATGAACTGAAACTCAGAGTAGGACGGTGAGACGGAGACGAAAAATAATTGTACTAGAAAGCAAACTAAAGCAGGGAAGATGTTTGCCTGCTAGAGTGATGGAATGAATAAACACCAGGGTTATATTCAATACACTAGGAGTTGATTGACAATGAGTAAGAGCTATCCTGATTGGCTCAGCCTGCAGATTGCACTATGGACGCACATGATCAGAACTGAACTTTGGCCTGAAAAAACCTACCCTGTGTTTCTGCATGTCACACAATCCGCAAGTGATTCTCACGGTTGTCACATTAACTACAATTTATGTCTGAGACATAAATTGGTCTTTAACTTGATTTCCTGATTGATTTTGATTGACACTAACTTACGTAATTAAGCCACGTGAATAAGTCAGTTTTCAGTTCAGACATTTCAGATTCGAAGATATGTGCACGTTTGCTAACCTGTCTCGCTGACCCGTTTTCTGTTATACCCTGGCCTGTTTTATCTCTTGCTGACCTGTACACCGTGAAACAATCCTTCTAGACATCGTCAAAGAAATCGAACAACCTTATTGGAATAAATTATACGATTTACGTAACCTAGTTGGATTGCCTGTTTGGTTTTGTTGGACCACCGATTAATCATCGTTTGGTTCTCACCACTGAAATGTTGTTATCTACATCTACACCTATATATGTAATCTGCAAAGGGATTTACCCATCACCGCAGATGTAAAAGAGAAAAAAATCACTTTCCTTTAAACAAATGTATGCTAAGATTAAGCTCAATTTAAGACTTGAGCTTCGATTTCACAACGATTTCACGAAGAAAATTGTTCAGTTCGCCGAGCAGAAAAACGTTAAAAAAACTTACTTTTTAAGACTGAATTGCGATGTTGCTCAGAGTTTCACTAGCCGTGAGTTTCCTGAGCACATTTTTTTCTTCGCTATATTTCTTCATCCGCCACTTACGCGATCTTGAAAATGTTGAATTTCGATTTGTTCACCTCCACTCGGAGTATTGAAACTAATTTATAACACCTACAATAGTCGAGGCTGAAGGAAATTCGCATTTATTTTAAAAGCGTGAACAGAGTGACTGTGATTGGAAAATGAAGTATTCTAAGTAGTTTTGTATAAAAACTACAAAATCGATGGATCGATCGATTGACTGATGGATCGATTGATCTATCGGTCGGTCGGTCGGTTGATTGATTGACTGAACAGTTTCACTGAGCGAAAGCAATACTTTACAAGAGAGTTTTCTAATTGTGTTTCTATGTTTCACCCGAAGACTGAAAAGAAAATAACTTCTGCTTCCGAACGAGTTGGTTGCTTAGTTCGCACAAAACGTATTGAGACCAAAGCAAATATTCTCAAATATACAATGGTGTCGTTGAAAGCTCCGATCAATTCCGAGAAGGCGTATTTTCCCAGACGATTCGAAGTGCCGATCACTGGCCCGACTGCAACTGATCATGTACTGTCCCTATTACCGTCAGACGGGAAATCACTGCCAATCAGTGTCCAATATCTGTAAGGGGTTACGTATTTTCATTAATGAGTTATTTATTCAAGGCGTTGCCTTGTACAATAGCTGGTATTCAGTTTCGATTGCGCGTTCCTTCTACAGTTCCGCTTTACACACTTCGACTTCACGTCTCGGCAAAGGACGGTAAGTAAGCCTTGTATTCTCTTCCTGAAAGTCTCGTAATTTGCAGTTATCATATGATATCATACTAAAAGGTGCCTATTTGGGTCAGTTTGAAATGCTGATAAGCTTAGAAGACCACTGACGCATGGCGCATCTGTTGCGTTTTTCAAAATTGAATAAACAAATATTTAACTCTGCATGAATAGGAAATCATTGAAATAACTCTGCTGGCAAGATAAAAAGTGCATGTGCCTATTCACCAGTTATGAACTTTAAAATGCACTTTCAAACGTTTGCGTACGTTTTCTGATAGTGGATTCTGCGGGTGTTTGGCATGACTAATTTCACCTGAATTTCACTGTACAACAAGTCTGTAATCTGTTTCATGCAGTCAGCGCGAAGCAAAAACACTCACATCCTTGCTTAATTCAGACATAACTTAAGGCCGGTACACACGAGGGAGCTTGCTCCTGAAACACGCTCCCGAAACTCGCTCCCGGGTAAGTACTCCAACCAGTACACACGAAGAAGCTTGCTCCTGAAACACGCTCCCGAAACATGCTCCCGGGTAAGTACCTCAACCAGTACACACGATGGAGCTTGCTCCTGAAACACGCTCCCGCAAAGCAAATTTCAGTACACACGAGGGAGCTTTCTCCTGAAACAGAATCGTGCAACAGTTTTGCCCCTGGAGCTTGCTCCCTCATATCAAACCAGTTTGATATGAGGGAGCAAAACTCGGGAGCAAAAGTTTTGTTGCGCAACATATTTTTTCGCTAGAAATCGTTGGTGCAGACGAGGGAGCTTTGCCACGGGAGCGTGTTACAGGAGCGTGCTGCGGGAGCAAGCTCCCTCGTGTGTACCGGCCTTTATGCAGTTACTATATGAAACAAACGTCGGTTTACGATCACGGCAGAAATAATGATACATTCTCGGAAAAGAATGAGAAGGATCAAAACTCGTCACGCCATATCGGACCATTAAGCATATGGCATGATGTTATTTCGTGTTATACTTTTATACTTTTAAAAAACGTAAATTAACTCGCGAGCTAGTAGGCTTGGTAGTAGATTGCACTGTGTTTAACTTCGCTCACGGATGCATTAGCCGATCGAGTTCTTAGATTTCCGGGTACTGAACAATGCTCCATTGTAAACGTCGCATCTGCTATTCACAAGCTCTTCTCGTTTTCTCTCGACATCGCTCCTACATGGATTTATTGCGCAGGTAAATATCTCCAGAAAGTACGGTCTATTGTTTAGATACAAAATAGTAATGGAAATGTCTGTCATAGAGAGAATGATAAAGTTCCTTTTCTCAACAAAGTGGCTTTCGTGATCAACGTTCAAATTCCTGGAATGACGAGGCAAATATTTAAAGCGGCTTCACACAAAATCGGAGGAACAAAACGACGAAACCGTTCAGTCCTACAAACCTTTTAAGAAAGGAAAGGAAAGGGTTGTCGGTTAAGGACAGAAAATACATTCAGTGATTCAAAATTACTTTGACGACGAGAAAATGCCGGAAATTGTGGCTGCAGTCAGTCACCACGAGAGTAAATGTCTCAGTTAAAAGGGCAAAGTTCATAACTTGGCGAAATGATTTGACGATAACTTCCAGCAGTTTCGCGAATGGAATAAAGCCTAACATAACATGACATAACGTTACCTAACGTGAAGTAACGCAACATAATATACTTTATTATATAAAAGTCAGTGGTATAGCGAGTAGTAACAAATCCATAAAAACGATACGATATCCTCACATGTGAATATATGATATCCTTACATGTGAAGATATCGATGATTTCAGTGGCATCAGGTTTGTCTCTTAAATTGTACTTAAATTCGTTGGTGTATCATCGAAACATCTTCGGGTCTTCCTCGAAAGTCTTCGGCAATCTTCGGCAATCTTCGGACATCTTCGGAAATTCTCGGAAATTCTCGGGAAATGTTCGGAAACGTTCGTCTGGTCTTCGGGACGATTTTGGAAAATCTTCGGAAATCTTCGGAAAATCATCAAAAACGCCGTTATCAGTACGTTTATATAATAAAAAGAACATTACACGGTGGAGAGAAGATATGAATTTTATGTTACTCGTGGCAAGAGCAACATCTCACTCGTTCGCTGCGCTCACTCGTGAGATATTGCTCTTGCCACTCCAACATAAAATTCATATCTTCTCTCCACCGTGTAATATCCTCTATTTATTCCCTCGCAATTTACATTTACAGATAAAATTACAGCTTTTTATGTCTACAGTGTACCTTTTTGGTTGATAAATATTAAAGTTAGAGT
Organism: Micromussa lordhowensis; assembly: GCA_964020085.1. Taxonomy (NCBI): domain Eukaryota; kingdom Metazoa; phylum Cnidaria; class Anthozoa; order Scleractinia; family Lobophylliidae; genus Micromussa; species Micromussa lordhowensis. The sequence goes on along the minus strand of OZ026595.1, from coordinate 46,069,325 downwards.
ATGGGAGTCAAGTAAACCATTCAAAAACTCTGTATGCTGAGGTCTATTGTCTTAGGCTGAATTTTAATACATCGAAATTGGTCTAGTATTTAAGATTAAACCTACTACTACTTAAAATTACAATATCATTTTCAAAAACTCATTAATAATTCATAAGCACATGAGCCTATCATAGACGTCAAATTGTGCATGAACCTTTATACCTGGTAAAAATGAGAACGACTACCATGATCTTTATATAAAGATCACACGTAATCTTTATATAAAGATCTCCGTGTGACGTTTATATAAAGATCTCAATCAATTGTTCTCAATGCACGCGTTTTCTCGGGTTTTCGAAGCCGCAGAAGAATTCGCATGCACGTGTTTTCTCGGGTTTTTGAAACAATAGAAAAATTCGCAGTAGGTGTTATCGCGGATTTTTGAAGCTGTTCAAAACACTCGCAGCACGTGTTTTATCGGGGTTTAAAAACACTCGGCTACGCCTCGTGTTTTTAAACCCGATAAAACACTGCTGCTCGTGTTTTAAACAGTACATAAAAGTTAAGGGTAAAAAAATTGAATAAAAGGACGACGCTTTCACTTGTATCTAGTTAACTTAGCTCAATTAAAAGCCTTTTTGAAGACTAAAGTCTTAATCTTATTTTTAAAAACCGTGAGGGATGGAATTGAGTGAAAATTGAGTGATTTCCAGCAGTTTCCAAGACATTTCTCCAAGTCCTTCTCCAAGGAAGTTCTCCGGCTCAAAATGGCGTTTGTCTACCCTTGAATATCGTAACTGCTGACAAGTCTGCTTCTCTTAAAAAGGGATCTGAATTATTATGAAATTAATTCTGTGCAGCCAGTCAAAAGCGGGATTGCTCCAGCTACCATTGAATAGATCTCGGCCATACTCTAATTTACACAATCTGATGATCACCTCGTTCTATTTTAAAACTTCTATGACGTCATCACTTGGTTAATTTGCATATTTTAAAAACTTGAATATCTCTGGAACAAAAAGAGATATTTGAAAACAGTAAACAGCATCTTTACTCTTGTACAGACTACTTGTTTATGTCTTAAAATGGCTCAGATTTGAAGGATGCGATTTTCGTCATACTGGCACTTTAATAAATAATTACAAGTGTTTTTTCCCTTTTAAAATCAGATATAGCGTGGTTTAGATTATCTGGTACAGATATATAATTGTTTGGATTTCAAGAAATGGCAAGCAGTGAGGAAACTTCCCCAGGTATGATAGAAAATAGACCGAACGCCTATTTAAAGCTTTACCACCAGACAGTAGTTGGTCAAAATGCAATACTATACATGCATCTTTCTTTAAGGTGGCTGGCAGCACATTTCCAACAGCCATACTTTAACGGATCATTGCTACCACTCTTTGTAAAGTCATGCTACAATATAAGTATCACACAAACGCTAGCCATTGGTGGACCAATAACAGCAATGATTATGGCATAACAGGTCACCATAGTAACAATACAACCTGTGAGAAGCCCTCTAATTTAGCTTTAAGCGCTTATAACTCAAAAACAAGCTGGGTCACCGCCCACGTTTCATTTTCGAACATTTCAGGCGGCTCTGAACCCTTTCACAGAATTTTTTTAAAACTTTGCAAAAAGTTGCATCTTTATGTGCATGCTTACTACAATTTAAAAATTATCCCTCATAATGTATTTTTACAGATGCATTAGGCCCTCCACCCTACACACAGCAACCATCTCCCCAGCCTCAGCCTAATATCCCAGGTCAGACCCAACCTGGCTATCAACCCGAACCGAGTTATCAGCCTCAGCCAGGTTACACAGCTCAGCCTGGCCAGCAGCCTCAGCCTGGTTACTCAGCGCAGCCTGGTTACCAACCTCAGCCTGGTTACCAACCTCAGCCTGGTTACCCACCTCAGCCTGGTTACCCACCTCAGCCTGGTTACCCTCCTCAGCATGGTTACCCACCTCAGCCTGGTTACCCTCCTCAGCCTGGTTACCCTCCGCCACAGCCTATGCAACAAACCCAACAAAGCACCACTGTGGTCAATGTGAACGCGGCTGTAAGTTTCTTTTAACGCAAGTGTTTAACTTCGTTTAGTTTCCTGATATGCAAACTTTGCTATACTCCAATGAACAATGTCGGGAACACGTAAAGCCAGCTTCCCCGAAAAAAAAAAACGGAACCAGGGCTGGAAAAAATGAACGGCAGAAAAATTTACTTACTTGCGACTTAGTTTTGGCTATACTGAGGACTGAAAAAAATATGAAAAAGAGAGAGCCTAACCAAGAATCCTTTTACGCAAGCCAGCTCATCGGGTGTTTGATGTGATTTATTAGTAGTAAAATTGTTTTCTGTTATTCTGTCCTAGCCCGCTCAAACTATCATCATGCCGGCGAATCCTCGTCCTCAAACTTATCTTTGCTTTTCAATATGCACGTGCCTGTGTTGCTGTTGTCCTATTGGATTAGCCGCCATTGTGTTCTCTTGTATGGTAAGGGAAAAATATACACTTTGACCATTACCTAAATAATTGATAAGAAAGAGGCTAGGGCATATCAAAACTGAAAGGCAGACTTTTCGCAGCCGTTAAAGGGCCAGAGTGTTGCCAGAGTGTGAAGTTAATCACTAAATACGATGTAAACAACTGACTCTATTTCTGTTCAACAGATAACACGAGAAAACGGAGAACTATTTGACACCTCCAACAAAATCATAACATTTATCTGGGTAGTGATAAAATAAACTTTTGCATTTTATAGTTTTAATTTTTGCCATTCTTGCTTGCTAGCTTAACCCTTTTTGTGTAGACTATGTGGTGCAATGTCATTATAACAGTCATCGCTCGAAAAACTATCTTGCTCACTTGAAAACAAAGTATGTGCCTGTATTTGTGGTAAAATGATTATTTCTGTTTTCCTGTCTCCAACAGGTGGACAGTTCATATGATGCAGGGGATTATGATGGTGCCCTGAGAAACTCAAACATCGCCAAGTGGTTGAATCTTGCTTCTATCCTCTCCGGCGTTGTATTCACGATCATTATTTTTAGTGCAATCCTTGGTTAACTTGTTAGTCTCTGGTAGTCAATAGTTGTTTGGCCAAGTCTGATAGTGGTAAATGTAAACTAATACGAGTACTAATATTATTCAGAAAACTTTGAGTTTCATCGTTAAGTTAAAGAAAGGGTAGCTTGCAATTCAGCATGCAGTAACTGCCACAGTTTCTGATCTCTAATAGGAGTGAGCTTTAGCAAAGCAAGACGGCGACACCAACGAGAACTTTACCAAGCAAAAGCCGGTTTAATGAGCAGAATAATGGTTCTCCACGTGCGTTTTCAATCTTGGTGCATTTTTTTAACCGTCATCTGCAAAACGGAAAAATTCTACGCATTTTGAAAAACTTGAAAAGTAATGGCACATTTAGAATTGAACACCGTCATTGCCTATTTAGACTGAGCGAGTTTTTAGATTGATAGGCGTACTGAACAGATTTACACAGTTGTAGCATTCAAACGTAAAATAAAAATCCAATTTAAACTTTAATTTAGACCCGTGAGACTTTGTTATACACTTGTTATAAAGAAACAAATGCTATGTACGAAAAGAAACCATGGCGAAAAATTAGTTGTTAGGGTATGCGATACAAGTGTTGATTTTGGTATGCAATATTATATCGCAAATCCGATTATCAAAGAGCAAAACGCTGTACTAATAAAGTAAACAAAGGCATACGAAATATTCAGTAGAACATTCTTATGGATAGAAAAGTAGAACGCTTTAAATACATTTAGTGGTGCTTGAGAAAGCTTAGCCGATCTTTGGCTTTACAAAGACAAAATAAATTTGTGAAAAGATTTTTTTTTCACGAAAATGTAGCTGATCTTTTGCTGTTGCCATCTTAATGTGATAACAGATATTCCGGCAAAGTGTTTAGCGAGGATTTACTATGTTCAATTTCAAAAGATGGCGCTCTGCAACCTTCATTCGGTACAAACCTGTACATGTCGCTGCTTGAATTTTCAGCAACTGCAGATGTGGGTGTAAGCGTACTGAGTGTCGACTCATCTTCATTATTCCATTCATCCTGTAATCGCACTGCTAGTCTGAAGTCCTCGAACTCTGATGGAGGTACTACTGGAGGAAATGGGAAACTACAGCTTGCTGTAGTGCTACGTCTTGGGTTGATACCTTTTTCTCTGGGATGTGGCACCGTTATTCTCATTTCATGTTCGCGTACAGCTTCGTTATTCGCTCCAACGAAGGGCTAACGCTCGAAACGTCAGCTTCCGAATCTCTTTACGGTGGACAATTCAAATTATCAACCCAGTTGATAAAACCAAATTATCTTGTAATACTCCCACCGACGCAGCACCACAGTTTCTTTAGAAACTTGCCTTCTTTAAACGAGTGACAGTTTGGCTGGGAGGAAGTTTCCCATTACATTTCTTCTGTAACAAGGCAACGTGTTTGTTCAGCAGCGCCCAATTCTTTACACCATTTGAAATATATTTCGCAGGGTTGGAGGCAATCATTTCTGTTTCGATTTTTCGGGCAAATGAATCTTCAACTGATTTGTAAGCTTGGAGTTTGCTGTTGTAGTCACTTTGTAGATTTGCGAGTTGGCTCTCGCACTTTATCATTTTTTGAGCTAAACATCGTCTAGTTGATTTTTCTTGCGGATGTCTATCTAAGATACCACAAAGCATGACCGATGTACAGGCTTCGCCATCACAATTTGTCTGGTATGCCCCAAGTTTAGGTGGCATTTTCCACAGACTGACAATGTTCCACTGTTGAGGAGAACCGCTTGCGATAATTCCCGCTCAAATTTTTCTTTTTGCGCTGTTACGTTTTGTAATTTATTGGTGGCTGTTTCAATGACGTTTTTCAGCTTAATTTCGTGCTAACATACGATCTACCAGCAGTACTGCTGGTTTTCAGTTGGAAACTTGCTTGTTTGGTGTGTGTTGCTTCTGAAACCGAAGGCATGAATGGCGCCGTACACACAACTGTGCTTGAAGTCGAACTGCTTGAAACAGCAGGCTGGACAGGGAAACCTAGAACTCCCGGTGCGCATAGTTTAACTCTCTTGAACTCTCTATCGTGAACCACTCGTGCACACTGCCATAACTCTATGAATCCTCTAAGGTCGTCAAAATTAAGATTGATCCAACTATCCTCCAAGTAACGAAGACGCATTGTTCGCCCATTTAAAAAATCAATTCTCGGACACCGTTTTTTGATGTCATGGACTAGCCATGCAAATGAATACTGACCACAGTTCACTTTAGAAGCCGAGACCGTGAAACTTATCCATTTCTGACCATTTCCTTGTATTCAAGTGTATTCTACTTTCACTTGATATTCCATGGTGGAGCTACGGTAAAATTGAGGCTAGTACGACCTCGGCCAGTACTAGCATGTTGTTTCGCGCGCTTTTCTGCTTATGACGTCAAAGGCCGACAAGTTGCCACTGGAAACGGAGCCAGTTGCCCGTGACAACAGCAAGATTTTAACGTTAAAACCTGTTGACCAAACTTAGTCGCGCTTTACTCAACTGATAATCGTAGTAATATTGGGCTTTCCCGTACGGTGAACTGCATGAAATTTGATGTCAGACGGTGCGCCTAGACAGTTCATTCGCCTCCTGAGCGCTTTCTGGAATATTATAGAAGCGCAAATTTTCTCTTCTGGAGTAATCTTCCTGCTTCACAATTCGAACTCTTAAGGTTTCAAAATAAAATCCTCCTTTAATTTAACATTCTCTTCTGCACTGCTGTCGAGTTGCTGTTGTAGAATTCTGTTTTTTTTTTCTTGAAGCGAACTGACCTCTTCCCAAGCTGCGTTTAAGGACTTTGTAGCCTCATTTAATTCCACTCTGACAGATTTTATGCCGTCTTTTAGTTCACATTTTAAGGCTGCAATTTCTTCATTAATCTTGGTAAAGCCATTCGCAATTCTTTCCTGAATACCTACAAGTTTCTCAATAATTTGCGAATCATCCTCTTCTCCGGCTGACGAATTTGAACTTCGCAGGCGCTTTTTCTCTTTGGCTTTTGACACTTTTGGCATACTTCTAGTTCAATAACTTGTAAAGTGCCGTTACTGATCTACTAGGGCTCAACGCATTCCAATAGAAAAAGGACGCCCAGGTTAGCGGAGCTAGCTCTTTCGTGCTCTGGCCGCCATGATAGTCAGCCCCAGTCCCAAATCCAATTTTTGTAGCTTACTGCCTAAAGAGGCGTAAGCTACTATGCTGTCCTTCTGAGTGAGTGAGTGAGTGAGTGAGTGAGTGAGTGAGTGTAACAATAGAATCCGAGCCCACAACGAACTCTGCCGATTACAGGCCATCGGGAGAGCTTTGCAAGTCAGCGTAATAGCCGCCGCCTTCGGGGAAATGTCTATTTGCTCAAACTTGGAGCCAAATCTTTCGGAGATGGAATTCAGGATAATTGTAAGGATACAGAAAGTAATTTGGAACCATTTGCTGGCTTCTAAGGCTGGAATTATCCAGAAGTAAGCTTTTTATAAGTTGAACGTGACGAAGGCCACAAATTGAATAAATTATGGCTCTTCATACTGTCTCACTTTCTTTTTTGTTTCGTTTTCTTCTGTAGCCTGCCGAGGTCATTTTTTCATCTAAATCTTCTAAGAAGATGCTCCCATTCAATTTTCAGCTCTCATGGATTTTTTTGACCGAAACGTCGGTTCGTCTTCCTTTGTTGAGTAAACATGGTCAAGAGAGGTCACAAATGGAATCCTAATTAATTCTGGTTTCGTTCGATTTTGTTGAAATTTTAACATGATGAAGCTGGTGGTATTAACGCTAAAGAGATATATCGCTTCGAAATCAGGGTTTTGAAAAGATTTCTTTGAAAAGCGCTGGTTCGGCGTGACTTTGTAATAGGAGATTTTTGTTGATCCTGACGGAAACAAGACGATCTAAGATCGTAAGTCGGGCTACAGAAAGATATGCTGCTACTAGTTTTGACCAGTTACTTGTTTGTCCAATGTCCTCGTTTCTGGGCGTGGCGTAATTTTTTTTATCCCCTAAGGCTATTGCCCGTTTTCGACCGTTTTCGCGTTTTCCAAAAAAAGTTATGAAGAAGGTAATTACACATAATTTCAATACAGTCAATGTTTTATCATCTTTTTTGCGCTGTTCACGCTTGCCATTTCGAGGCTCCGCATGTTATTATGCTGAGGTACTAGGCCTCCTAGTCAAGAGTCTTCTTCTTTTTTTTCATGTTTTGGCTTTTTTTAATTTCCGACCGACCGACAGACCGAACATCAGGGAACGCATTTGACAGTAAACAAAAAAAAGTAAATGGCCTAAGAGGTAGCACTCCTAAACAAAACACTATCAACCTCGTTCCTAGGGCCTTTTCCATGGCGTGGGAAGGGAAAAGGCCCTGGGACCAAGGTTGAACATCAGTACTCTAAAAGGTATAGAGCATCTTTTATACTACAAGTAAATGTTAAAAACATTTTTAAAAAAGGACGCTTAATGGCGGTGTAAGTGAACCGACGTTTCTACATTAGTGCCTTCTTGTGGGTGAAACTGTTTGCGCGTTCCAAAATATTTTTTTTATATATTTACCCTAAAAGGAGAGGAGAGGCGGTCGCTTATGAGAGGTTGCCGCAATCTGAGGTTCGACTGTATACAGAAATATGCAAGTTGAAGAGGATTTTCATGTTTTATTTTCAACCAGCAAAATTTTATTAACCGTGCATGATAACTATTAGTGAACCACACTATTTATTGTTTTACTCGGCTGATTGTAAATACACCGTAGACTAGTTATAAGACAACGTAACCAAAATATTTACAACTCAACGGTTAACGCGTGGGAAGAGTGTTCTCCGATTGTTTTACATTCTAGGAGGTATTAATACCCGGCATAGAAAATCAAACGTTCGACAATCGAACTCAATCGAACTCAAAAAACTAAAAACCCTAAGAACTTCGCCATCCTTGACGTCAAAGCGGCATTCCTACGGCGTTCATAAACAAAACTTTGATTACTTTAGATTTTAATTCTAATGAAACAATAAACAAGGCGAAAAGAAACGTATCAATGTCTGATATAATCCTTCGTGACAGATCTATCATTAAAACAAACTACAACGGGAAATATAAACAGACAAAAATGACTTTAATGTTTGCCGGAAAAAGCCAAACCGCAGCAGGGGGAGAGCAACACCGAAGGCCAATCCCCCTGAAGCGGCTCGCGGGTGGCTGGGTGGGTATACAAGAAATACAAAGGCGGATCCGCTAGCTATGAATGAAACATAGGCACGCAAGGCGTGCAAGAGTTATTTTTTTAATTAAAAGGTTATGAAGATAGGAGCATTTAAGGGAGCATTTAAGGGAGTGTTTACAGTGACAATTTAGACATTACGTACGCGATGCCTGTCTGGGGCGGAGTTAATCAGACTGAGTTATTTAAAACATTGGAAAGACAACATTGCCGTGCTGCTAGAATTATTTTTGGTTTTCCACCGGACATGCCAACGGTTGACGTTTTAGCTACCGTTAAGTGGAACACTTTAACATATATGTATAAACGTTCTTTAATTAAGCTTTTCTTCAAAGGTTATCATGGCATGCTCCCAAGCACTTTAGCTGATGAGTTGATTATCCACGGCAACAGACCTTCCTCACGACTGAAGCATGGGCTGATGGTACCGAGTTTTGCCTCCAAATACGTCCATAACTCCATTTCCTATAGAGGGGCTGTCCTCTGGAACGCTATAGGGCGATCTAATAGATCGATACTAGAGTACACAGACCTGAAATCCTTTTTGAAAAATGTTGTTAATTGTCACGCTTTTAAGGATTTTCATTTTAATGTTTTAGCCCCACAAATAATCAACAAAAGATCGGAGAATTTTATTTATTTTTAACTATTGACTTCATTCGTTACGGAGCCCGCAAAGGGCCATGACAAATTATAATTATTTGACGAGTTATTTGACGAGATATGTGATGAGTTCTTTGACGAGTTATGTGACGAGTTATTTGACGAGTTATGTGACGAGTTATGTGACGAGTTATTTGACGAGTTATTTGACGAGTTATGTGACGAGTTATTTGACGAGTTATGAGACGAGTTATGTGACTAAGTGGTCCACGTGCAAGTAGGTCCGAGATGGCTACTGAGATGGACATGGCGGATACGTCATTCAACCAGGTATGTTTAACACAGCTTCTGGTACATTTGTTGGCGATAAATTCCACTGAACTAAACACAGGCAGATTTATAGCGTTAGAGCGTAGCTAGTTAACTACCGTCACAACATTCAGAAAACTCGGCCACATCTGCTTGTGAATAGTGTGTATTGATATGGCTCTAATCTAAAAGCTGTTTAGCTTAGCACCGTAATTTATACTGTTAGGCTGATCTTGTTTTATTTGTTAATTTTCTGTTGTCTTATACTTTTACAATGAGGTGTGATCGAACTCTGTTGCAGGTTTGTGAATTCATAACGAGCGTATTGTATTTACCACAGCATGTCGCTTCAAGATTTGAGGATGAAAAGGTTAGTAGTGCTATTCCCTAAATCGTGGAAGTCCTTAACCTTTCAACATTTAAGGGTTGGCTTAACTTAACTGCTGAATACCCCGCCACTTATTTGCATGTCATTTAATAATAATAGCATCTATTGTCTGTATTGTGTTTTGCTTCGTTCTTTGAAGAACGCTAGTGGAGGGGTATTCAGCAGTTAGGGTTATTTGAGTAACAGTCGATTCACGCCAAAAACTTGAAATTTACTAATCGGTCAGCACAAAATGCAGACAGAAGACTGAAGACCGAATGCAGAATTCAGACTAGGTACATAATACGCCAGTTCACACTAACCACCAAGTCTGGGTGGTCGAACACAGTTTTCGCGCGTGCACGAGGATTTCAAAACAACAAACATGCTGTCAATAGAGCGATCATTTTACTTACTCAACACCCGCACTATCTGTGCTATTTTTCTCTATAATTGAACGCAGTGTATTGATGACTTTAGTCTTTTATTACAAAGATATGTTGGAAAACGATGCAAAGAACCCAGCAATTTTCAGCTTTTGTTTGTTCCCGAAAGAACCCAGTTAAATGCAACGCATGCGCAGTTGCTAGAAAAATTGAGACCGATTGCTTTAGCAGAAACATGCCGATTTCTAACGATCCAGTCATTAGAATTTCAAGAAATTTGGCAGGCATCAATCTATTAGCTTTAGACCGCACCAATCACAGACTCCGTTCGTGGGCGAACGGCGTTTCTCGAAAAAACAATGACTGCCGGCAGGCGTATTTTTCCTTCCCCTCCCCCTCCCCCGTTACTTCTCCTTTCATTCTAACTCCCACTCCCTAGGACGCATTTTCGTCTCTCCCCAAGCCTCTTCCGAGTTTGAATTCAAGATGGTGCTCGCTTGATCAAAATGCGCTCGCTCGCGACCTCGCTCGCCAAAATACGCCTGCATTGCAGGCTACCCGTCTTAAGGTGGCTCAAAACAGTTTCCAACACTTATATTTGGATAGGTCGTTATAACCACTGTTTATCATTTGATGCTAGCTACAATCGTGGTATCTAAATACTGCCCAGTCATTGTTGAACACGTTGTCATCATTTTCTTGACACAATATGTTACCATAGCAACAGTATGACCTCTGAAAACACCCTTAACTACAACTTTAGGGGCTTATAATTCAAAAACGGCACGGTGAAATTTTTTTATATTATCAACTTTTGATAAGCATGATAAGACGCAACTTTTGGCAAAGTTTAAAAAAATTCTGTACATGGGGTTCAGAGCCACCTTAAATTTTCGAATCCGAGGTTACGTAGCAAATTCGTGTTCAGTCTCTTACCGAACAATAAACCTATATGGCGGCATTTATGGTGGCACAACAGCAACAACAGAGCCATTCTCGTCCCCAGAGGCCGCGCTCCTTTTGGTCAGCACCAAGAAACCAAAAGGAGCGCGGCCTCTGGCGCCACTTTCGCGCGCTTCATGGCGCATGCTCTGAACACATTAATTGAGTGAATCCGGATACGATCGGATGCGTGTGGACAGGCGAATTCAATTTGAATACGCTACGTGTGAACTGGTACAATTTTGAATCCGGAAAGAAACAGTTGCGGATTCAAAAATATCCGGATACGTGTGGACCTTAGTTCATTCGCAATCTTTTTTTAGGCTGTCACGCAACGCTACCAAAAAAGAATTGCGATGGAGACTAACGTTGAATAAGCCGGTCAGAAAAAAGTCCGAAGCCCAATTGTGTTTCTTGTCTTCAAACGTGTTGTCCTCTCGGCGATACATGTTCGAGCGATTTAATTTGTTTGTGAGAAGTGGCCCTGTCGTGATTTCTTTTGGGACTGGTGCCTAACGTAGGAATCTGTATAAAATTTCACTCCCGAGCTCGAGCGGGCAAGATAGCTCCATCTTGCCCGCGCGGGTAGCCAATCACAGCGCAGGAAACGGTTTATCTTGCCATTAGCCATATAATAAGTGTTGTTGTTTAATACTAAAATCAGGCGAGCGAAGTGTGAAGACAATGAAGGCTCGTAATTAAGGAGGCTCGAAAGGGTTTTTAGCTGCACGCGCGCGCACAAACACACGCGTCAGCTGAATGAATCAAAATTAGCACACCGGAAGTTAAATCTTGTGTAAAATCGCGTGAACCTGAAATAAAATCTGCAGAAAATATTTGTTTCCAGCTTGAAATTTTGCTCGGTGAGCTATCTTGATTTTTTGCTTGCACGCAGCATTCCGGATGAACACACTTTTGTTTTTCACAAGGGAGTAAATTCAATTAGAGCTGGCAAATCATCACCACTTGTTCCCACGAGATGCTTGCTATTTTTAGTTACAAATGGTAACTTGATATTTTTGTTTTTCACAAGGAGTAAATTCAATTAGACATCACGCATCGTTGCTTCTAGTTCTTACGAAATGTTTTAGAGGAGACGAGACTATTTTGATTTGAAAGAGTTCGAACGTTTACAATAGGTACAGGTAACGGTTGCTGTGTTCTTGTTGCGTGCAAATATAACGAGATATTTTTATTTTTTCGTCACAAAGGGTAATTTGACACTTTTTTGTTTTCACAAGGGAGTAAATTCAATTAGAGCTGGCAAATCATCACTACTTGTTCCCACGAGATGCTTGCTATTTTTAGTTACAAATGGTAACTTGATATTTTTGTTTTTCACAAGGAGTAAATTCAATTAGACGTCACGCATCGTTGCTTCTAGTTCTTACGAAATGTTTTAGAGGAGACGACACTATTTTGATTTGAAAGAGTTCGAACGTTTACAATAGGTACAGGTAACGAATGTTTTGTTGTTGTTGCATGGAAATATAACGAGATATTTTATTTTTTAGTTACAAAGGGTAATTTGACACTTGTTTTTCACAAGGGAGTAAATTCAATTAGAGCTGGCAAATCCTCACCACTTGTTCCCACGAGATGCTTGCTATTTTTAGTTACAAATGGTAATTTGACACTTTTGTTTTTCATATGGGAATGAATTAAATTAGACTGTCAACGTGTCAGAGGTGTTTTTTTTTCTCTTTCTTTTTTCGGTATTAAAACATAATCTGTCAATACTCCATGTTTTATTATGGAAGCACAAAATACACATATATGGCTTGCTCCTCTACAAAGAAAAAATTCACAGCCCTTTCTTTGCGCACCAACTCAAAAACCTACCCGAAAACAATCACCCATTCTCTCTCGTTAAAATAAACAACGCCAAGGCCTTCACTTCGCCTCTTTCCACTCTCAACATAAACCAGGCAGCCAGACTTTTAAACCAAAATTGTAAGGCCTACTATTCGTCTATCTTAGAGATTTAAGATCGTATGTATATCATAAATTCTCACTTTCTTTCGTGCTGTGCATCGTAGCCAAAAACACTTGTCAAATTAACTAAATTGTCACTGTAAACACTCCCTTAAATGCTCCTATCTTCATAACCTTTTAATTAAAAAAATAACTCTTGCACGCCTTGCGTGCCTATGTTTAAGATAATGGAGGTATCCGCCATCGACGACATAATAATAATAATAACTGTTTATTCACAAATCTAAGAAATCTAAGAAAAGTGAAAGGAGACAAAAGAGGTTAACCCTTTCTAGTTTATCTCCTGATAATAAAAATATACATACATAAACTATTTACAACTATATAAAATAGTTTAAAATAACTTAATGTTCACTAGAAAAATCTAAAAAGGTGGCTTTTCAGTCTATTCTTAAAATTAGTCAAATTTTCTGCCTCCGCAATTTCCTTTGGCAAATTGTTCCACTTGTTAGTTATGCGTACAAAAAAAGAATTTTTAAAACTATTCAAAGTTGCTGATGCAAGCTTAAGTTTAAAACGGTGGTTAGCTCTTAACGGTCGAAAAACATTTGCAAAGGTGAAAATGCCGAGGGATCGAGTCCATTTAGTCTATTTATTGTCTTATAACACTCGGTAAGCGACAAAAATAATCTTCTCTGTTCAAGTGTTGGCCATTTAAGGAGCTTTAGGCGCTCTTCATAAGGCATGTCTTTGCCCAATATTTCCAAGAGCACATTTAGATGCCCGACGCTGCACTTTTTCCATCGCGGAATGAAGGTTGAGCCTTTATGAAGGGTCTGCGGTATTCTCCATTGCACGTGACTGAGGGTAAATTTTAAGTCGGCCTCGCCCGACTAATAATATCCGGAAAAGATCATTTCATCGACGATTCAAACAAATGTTAATTTATATATATTATATCAGTGTTCCGAGCTGAATTTCTAGCTTCGGGTGGCAAAAGATCTTTTTCAAGAAAGCCAGGATTGACTTCGGAGAGCAACTAATCTCTATCAAGAGAGTATTTTGTTTTCGTTCTGGATGCGTTAAGATAATTGTGAACAAATGCTCTCAAGTTGTGATAAACCATAGTTTCTGGTGCTTCATCATGAGTAAGGACGAATTACGAAGTACCCTTTAAGCACCCTTGAAGTACAGGCATTGTAATTTTCTCCTAATGCGTTTTGTTAACTACAAGCTTTGTGCTAAAATATATATGTTTCGTTCATCACAGAGCGTGGTTGCATTTATCTTTAGTTGTAAGTAATTTCTAGTGTCGTTGTTTCAGGGCGTTTTATGATAAGCTATTCTAAGTAATAGCAGGTGCAGTAAGCTACATGCAGTCATCGACTGCCTATTTTTTAACAAGGCGTCGTCCTCGGCGTCGCCGTGGTCATAAAAAAGCTCCCTATACGCAGAAACGAAGAAGTCTTGTATTTCGGGTGTATTTAAATTTATGTCTAGTATGTCCTCAATTTCCTCTATTAAACTTCATATTTTAAGTATAAAAGATGTGAACATTGCAGTTTTTCAATATGGTAACTTGCTTGGTTGTATAGTGCCAAAGTAATTTTCCCATATATGAATAAAGGGGGCAAGTTTCTAAAGAAACTGTGGTGCTGCGTCGGTGGGAGTATTACAAGATAATTTGGTTTTATCAACTGGGTTGATAATGTGAATTGTCCACCGTAAAGAGATTCGGAAGCTGACGTTTCGAGCGTTAGCCCTTCGTCGGAGCGAATCAAGGAATTGTGGGTTGTGTGTGGTTTATATACAGAAATGTGGGGCTACGCTATTGGTTGGTGCCTGGCAACGTGAAAAACAACAGAATGGATTAGTTGAATGAAAAGCGTTCATTGATACCATGAGGATTAAGAGTGCCGATTTGAAAAATAAATCTTTGTTCAAGAGTTTTGCGGCTTTCTGTGCTTCCTTGATGTAGGGAGAGGCCACAGACTGCCATATGTTGCTTAGAATGATTCGGCAGATTAAAGTGTCTAGCAACCGGTTTAGAAGCGTCTTTATCGTCTTTCTCTACGTCGCGAAGGTGTTCTCGGAAACGGTCGCCTAGTCGTCTACCTGTTTCGCCGATATATAACTTTTTGCAAAGAGTGCAAGTTATACAGTAGATGACATTGGCTGAGGTACAGGTAAATTGATCTGTGATCTTAATGGATCGCTTGGGTCCCGACAATTTCTCAACGTTGTAAATGAAAGGACATGTTTTACATCGCGCGCGTGCGCATTTAAAAGTTCCAGGTTGTTCACTCGTTTTGAATGCACTTCTAACTAAAAAGTTACCTATGTTTTTGTCGCGTTTGAATGAAATTAATGGCGGTTGCGAAAAGATTCTACCAGTATCGGGATCATTTTGAAGTAATTTAAAGTTTTTGAGAATGATAGATTTTACTGCGTGATTGTGAGGGTGAAATGTGAGGGTGAATGGAATTCTATTATTATTCTCCTTCTGAGACGTTTGTAGTGCTGACTGCCGATCAATTTGTTGGGCACGATAATGGCCTGCTTGAACAACAGAGGCAGGATATCCACGTTTGTCGAAAAAATTGCACATTTCCTCTGATTTAAAGGAAAAATCAGAGTCCTCACTACAAAGGCGACGAAGTCTAAGAAACTGAGAATAAGGAATAGAATTCTTGACGTGTGATGGATGTGAAGATGGATACAACAAATAGCTATGAGAATCTGTGGGTTTGTAGTGCACACTGGTGCATAAACCGTTGCCTTCGACAGAAACTTTGATGTCTAGAAATGCCAAAGAAGTATTGGAAATTTCCCAGGTATACTTAAGAGCCGGATGAAACGAATTAACAGCAGTTATAAATTGATTGAGTTCCTCTCTGGTGGAGGAAGTGGCGCCGACACAATCGTCAATGTAGCGACGGTATAGCTCAGGTTTAGGGCCGTTGTATTGATTAAAAAATTTGTGCTCAATGTAGCCTACAAAAAGATTGGCGTAACTGGGTCCCATTTTGGTGCCCATGGCCACACCATTGATTTGTTTATAATAACTGGTAGCGAATGAAAAACAATTTAGTGTTAAAACTGGAAATCAAAAAAACCTTTTAGAAATCAAAAGGAAAAATTTTGGAAATCAAAAAATGATTTTAGAAATCAAACGGACAAATTTTGGAAATCAAAAGATCATTTCGGAAATCAAACAGACAAATTTTGGAAATCAAAAGATCATTTCAGCAATCATCGCAAACAGACAAATTTTGGAAATCAAAAGATCATTTCAGCAATCATCGCAAACGGACAAATTTTGGAAATCAAAAAATGTTTTTAGAAATCAAACGGATAAATTTTGGAAATCAAAAGATCATTTCAGAAATCAAACAGACAAATTTTGGAAATCAAAAAAATCATTTCAGAAATCAAACGGACAAATTTTGGAAATCAAAAAACCATTTAAGAAATCAAACGGAAAACTTTTGGAAATCAAAATATCATTTCAGAAATCAAACAGACAAAATTTGGAAATCAAAAAATCGTCTCAGTAATCAAAAAACAAACAAAGAATCAAAACAAATGATTATTTTAGTGATACTCCTCGAACACCGTAGTAAAGACTACAAAATCGATTGATCTGATCGATTGATCTATCGGTCGGTCGGTTGCAATAGTTTCCAAGAGAGTTTTATAATAGTGATTCTACACAGCATGAAAAGACAGCTTTACTGTGGTGTAAAGGTAGCGTAAAGCTGTCGTAAATTTGTAATTTAAACAGCTTTATGCAACCTTTACATTTTTTAAAGCTGACCTTTACACCAACTTTACGCTTATCTTTAAAGTTAAATTAAAGAGACTAAAACTTTTAAGCTAACATTAAGTTGGCTTAAATTTCCTGTAATGTAAACTTTACGCCAAATCGTAAACTTGGCGTAAAGCTGAATTAAAACAGAGATTTATGCTTCTTTAAGTGGAATTTAAGGTATAAAATACGGTGCGTTACTGCAACACACCTTTTCTTGTCCTCAAAACAACACACAGAGTTGTGTATAAATCAGACACACCTTTTTGTGTGTTCCCCATTAACACACCTTGGTGAGCTATACAAACACACCTTGGTGTGTTCCCAAAGCACCGTTTGTCCTAAATTTCACACACTTTCAGGTGTGTTCTGTAGAAAGATGTGTTTTGTTACACTTCTTGATGTGTAACAAAGCACACCTTTAGTTGTGTTCTTAGAACACACCTTTCCATTCACCCCAAACTATAAAACATTAACATAATTATTTGCACAAAACATCAGCAGTTCACTGTTGTTCACAATGGTTTATTGCCTTTTTAAAAACAATCAGGTTTTCACTTAACGTGTAGTTCTAAACGTACTTCAATCTGTGAAACTAAAAAGTAACAAAAAAACAAGCAATCTCTTTTTTAGAGAAACAATAAACAGACAAAAATGTGTTAAAGATTTGTCTTTAAACAGCTTGTCTTTTCGTCGACTGAAAATAAGAGAAAAGAGATACATTAGCTATCACAATAAAAATGCCACGACATCACTCCAATTATTGGCTGCATGATAACTAATATTAAACCATAGCTGGAAAACATTGTCTTGAGAAGACAACTACAAGTTGTGACATGCATGCATGCATGGAAACAATAAAATAAGCCATTGTGATAATGTATATGCAATGTATAAAATAACAGATGACAAACTGATCAATTGTAGCTTTGACTTGGCATTTTATCACTATTTAATTTTGTACTACACAACTTGTGCACAGCACTCATCAGATAAAATTGTCAAATGTAAATTTACATCATTACAGTGAATACGCTGATTTGAAATACACATGCAATCATTGGAAATATGAACACTTTTTCAAAACAAAGGAAAACTGGAGATTACAAATAAACTCTGTTGCTATTGAAATGCAACAACTACAATATTTTATTTCTTCTCAATTAAGCCTTAATCCCATGGCTCTGCAGGAAGCAGCACTAATCAAGGCCGGCCAGGGTAATCAGTGAAAGTAAAAAAAAATCCACACTAAAAATACAGATAAATAAAAATAGGTAAATGACAAAACATACATGTAGGTCTACAGAAACGGCTACAGTATGTAGTCAGACGAGGTTAACAACATTACAAGAGAGGCTCTGAAAGAGGGCAAGCCTAAGGCAAGAGAACCTTTAAAATTTAAAATCTAGCACTGTTTAGGAGGAATTTGTTTGGATGTCTACCTGAAGTTATCACTTCATTCTGTTTGCTCAGAGAGGCTAACTCAGGTTAACAATAAAATATCTCTCAGCGGTATATAAAGGTTACATCGATCTAAAGCAGGGTTACATGGGGCAGCTTCCAAGTGACTTCAAAAGATTTTAAAATAAGCTGCCCCATATAATGTGACACAACTCGAATGTTGGGACGACATGACTTAGGATGGGGCGACGTAACTTGGGGCAACAAGGTGATGGGGCGAAACAACCGGTCACATTCATATTTCCAATGATTACATATGTATTTCAAAACAATGTAATACATCTAATGTAAATTTGCATTTGGCAATTTTATCTGAGAGTGCTGCACACAAGTTGTGTACTACAAAACTAAATAGCAATAAAATGTCAAGTCAAATTTACAGTTGCTCAGTTCATCATCTGTTTAATATAATCACCCTCCAGTTTATTATTGAGCACTCCAAAAAACCAATCTGCCAATCTTGTTTACAGTATATAGATATATTAATATAAAATATATAAAGAGAATGACTGGTGAAATGCCAAAATTTGTTTGACAACATAATTTTTCAATAGCTCTTACAAAAATTAATCTTAAAAAGTCCCCATGGCCCCTTAATTGTAAACATGCATGTGTCTTGTAAGCCATGGTTCTACAGTACTTCACAGCTTTTCTTTTTTTCCATCAAGTAAGTCCAGTATGGCAGGGATTTTACCTGAAGCACTACCAATTTTACTTTCCATCAGTCAAACAAATCTTAAATCACACTGTTGTGTGACAAAGACTGTTCATGCCTGAATGGAAGGCACTGAATGTCCCAGCATGTGGCTCAGGATTGAAACCCAAAATTTGTGAGAGTGAATTCAATGTTGTCAATGTTCAATGTCTTTGAGGTTGCAATCTTTTCTATATGGCAGATTTAAACATGAGAGCGATTTACTAAGAATTTCAGCAAAAGTTATGGAGGACAGGCAGTGCATTGGGCATAGCGCTTTAATTATACAAATAATATTCCCATCAGATACTCTGGGAGACTATAGCATAGAGGCTTACATTAAATAACATGTGCCTTTTGGACAAGCAGTGAAATGATCCTCTAGCATATTACATAATCGTACAGAATAATGTCAGTACATGGCAAAAAGGCTGTTCCACAATGCACAACTTCTGCTTTTTAAAGAAAGATTTACAACCAGGGGCAATGCCATTCATCTTAAACAAACTTTACAACTGAACTTTACTCTGAAAAATTAAGCTTAACTTACTTCTAGGTACAAGACACGCGGGAAGACAAAAATGGCTTACCTATAAACCTTGTTGTTGTTGATACATATCGATGTTTTCACCGGATGTATGCCATCAAAAACCGCTTGAGATCGTGCACAGAGAAGAAGTGAAAGTGGAATGAATTCTATCCGCCAAAGTGAAGCTTTTAAACAGTGAAAAGGACCTAGAGATCGATACAAACTCCCGCCTACACGCACCTTTCAAAACGGACGCCAAAAAAATGGCGCACCAACCGAGAGAACCTGGTATCTAATTTGGAAAGCCGCTGGTCGGTGCTTCTTGAAGGTCGGACAGAGGTCGGACAGTCAGAATGCTGCTGCTGATGACGCTGTAGCTGAGCTGTAGGTCGTTTGGTCAGTCGTTCGTCATTTCGTTCCAAGTTCGGCAAGTCGTTTTGAAACTTCGTTTCAAAAGAAACCTCAAGGAAAAGTCTAGCCGGGGAAAATCTTCGGCCCCCAGCCCTGAGTGACAGCCCTGCAATTCTTCAGACTGTTCGGATGAACTGCTAAACGCAAATTTGCTTTAATAAGCTACGTTTGCGTACAATTTTCGAATGCGTTCAGCAACGCAAAGCGAAAACTTGAGGTAACTTTACTCTGTAGCGAAAAGTATATCCACGAGCTTTATGTCAGGTTTATATCTGGTTTACATGTACCTTGCGCACCTTTAAGGGCAGCTTTAAAGCAACTTTATCCTGCAGCTGTAACTAGCGTAAACTTGGTTGACAACCTTTACGCGAACTTTACATTACGTTTACTCATGGCAGCGTAAATGTAACCTTTATAAACCTTTAAGAAAATTTAATTCCAGGCGTAAACCTGGTCGACAACCTTTAAGCAAACTATACATCGCATTTATGCAAGGCATCGTAAATGTAACCTTTATACGCCTTTAGGAAAATTTAATTCATGGCGTAAAGTTAGATAACCTACTTTATGAAGGTTTAAGCCAACTTTAATTTTTCGTAAATCTCTTTTTTCATGCTGTGCTATGTTTCACACGAAGACTGAAAAAAATAGCTTCTGCTTCCAAACGAGTTGGTTGCATATCAAACTTTGCCTATTGTTATGGTTTATTTTTTTAAGACAATAAGCCTTTTGTTGTCTGTCCGTAGGGATTTTTCCGTCCTTTTTCACAAAATTATAATCGGGTCAAATCGGATTCAGTCGGCAACTTGTCGCTGATGACAATTTTTTCCCAGCCGTAGCCTACTTTGGAAAACGAAGACAAACTAACTGGTGAGCGTGAGCGAAATGGTTCTTGTCAAGTGACAATAGCGGAATGATTGATGTCAAGTGCACGCGTCTCTATTGCTGGTTTTCAGTGTCACGCCATTCAAAATAAAAATCAAAACCGTTCAATAGATTAAGTCCAGAATCTGAGAAAAGAAAGAAGGTAAGTATGCAAAGACTCTCGCCAAGATTCAGGTCACAATAATATTTCTTATGTAAGATATGTGGTGAAACTTTTTACCCAAATTTATAGAGATTTGTATGGAGACGCCATGTTGGTGCCCATCCGTGAATTTATCTCTCGAGGAACTCAAAAACATTAAAAGAATCCTTTTTCTAATACAAGAACTGTTCAGATAGCCAAATTCCCCGAAATAAGTCCAGAAATAAGTCACTTTTTAACCAACACGGCCGTCATGTAAATGTCGCGTCACGCAAAAGCTTCAGAAATTCAAGCGTGGTCTATTACAAAACCAAGAACCCATTCTGAGCAAAACTGTTTATGGATATTAGTTATACATCATGAAAGTAAAATATCAGGAGGATCAATAGTTTTGTAGTTTGAATTTTAGTGACGTCATGTGAAAACCGGCAATAGCTAGTACTAGTAATAGTTCTCACTACATTCCTAAATTCCAATTCGATCGGGAATTCGAGGGCCACGGGTTTATCAGTTGAACACTGTTGTGTGTCACCCTCCCGTATCCTCGCTTACGCGATACCTCTCCTCGTCCTCGTGGCTGCAAGAATTACCCAGAGTTGCCTTGCGAGCTTCTTTATACGCGGGGGTCCTATTAATGCCTCTTCGGGATTTGGCCTCTGGGCCAAAACCCTTCGGGGGCAATAACTAGTACCCAATGACCATTCATGACAACGAGAAAACAATGGAGTCAACTAAGCGCGAATTCAAAGACGCTCAGTCAGCGCTTACAAAAGTGTCATAGGTCGGTAACTTTTCTCTTTTGGCAATTTGTAGAACAAGCTAAAGAAAGGTCTTCATTAGAAATTCATTCATGCAAGACCTGACAAAGGTTGGCGGCACGCACTTCTACATGGAAAGGAATGTTTTTGTCAATGAATGGTTTGTAGACGATTAAGAGACGAAGACGAGAAACCAATGCACGACGGCCATGAAAGCGTTCAAGTTATAAATACTCTAGTGGAACTACTGCACTGAAAGTGGTTCGTATCCGATGACTGGGTTTTGCTTGTAGTTGTTTTGCGCTTTTCCATTTGTATTTTAGAATACAAACCATAGCTCTGTTAGCATGCTTCTGAATGTTGACATTCGCCGGTTTGCGCGAAGAATGGAAATACCACTGGGAGCACACAATCTTGCTGAGTAGGAAGGGATTAAATAAAGGAATGAAAAGAATGAATAGTTTACCTTTACGCGACCTTACAGGGAAAACCGCTACCTACAAGTCCTGCGGAACGCTGTACCCAAGTTATAGGAAAACCTTTCGTCCTCTTTTTGTGTTTGTTTGGTTTCGTGAAAGCAAGGAAATTTAGAGATTCATGCGAATTTTCGGACTGCGTTCAAAATGTTTACGCAAAGAGTTGCCACCCTTGTCAAATTATTATAAAAAAATTTTGCAGAGCTCGAAAGAGCCTAGGTACGAGTTTAGCGCTACAGTGTTCCGCAGGACTTGTAGGTAGCGGTTTTCCCTGTAAGGTCGCGTAAAGGTAAAC
Source organism: Micromussa lordhowensis (assembly GCA_964020085.1). Lineage (NCBI taxonomy): Eukaryota > Metazoa > Cnidaria > Anthozoa > Scleractinia > Lobophylliidae > Micromussa > Micromussa lordhowensis. The sequence goes on along the minus strand of OZ026595.1, from coordinate 46,047,074 downwards.
TATTCATTCTTTTCATTCCTTCATTTTCTCTTCCTACTCAGCAAGATTGTGTGCTCCCTGTCGAAATACATTGAAACAGCCCGCGCGTCATGTAACAAATCTTCCCTTCCGTACCCCCGATAAAACTGTCGTTGTACTGAGCGACATTTCCCTTACCCTACCCCCAGAAGGGTGATAATGTCAACATATATGCTCGTCAACGAAGGTGTCGGTTTGTTCAAGAAACAAAAGAGCTTGATGCTGCAAACAATAACAATGCCCATCAAAAGGAAGTTAATCCAGTAACATTGTCTACCAAAAATTAAACACAAAGTTTATTTCAAAAGCGTTAACAGAGTTTGGAAAATGAAGTATTGTAAGTAAAAACTACAAAATCGATTGATCGATCTATCGGTCGGTCGGGTTGATTGATTGATTGAACAGTTTCACTGAGCGAAAGTAATACTTTCCAAGAGAGTTTTGTAATTGTGTTTCTATGTTTCACACGAAGACTGAAAAGAAAATAACTTTTTTTCGTCCGAACGAGTTGGTTGCTTAGTTCGCACAAGACGTATTGAGACCAAAGCAAACATTCTCAGATATTCACCACTCTAATTACAATGGCGTTGTTGAAAGCTCCGATCAATTCCGAGAAGGCGTATATGCCAGACGATCCGAAGTGCCGATCACTGGCCCGACTGCGACTGATCATAACACGGCCAATCAGTTTCCAACATCTGTAAAGGGTCACGTATCTCCAATAATGAGTTATTTATTCAAGGCGTTGCCTTGTACAAACTGGCTAGACAATTCATGTAATTAAATCTGGTATTCAGTTTCGCTTGCGCTTCTCTTCCACAGTTCCGCTTTACACACTTTGACTTCTCGTCTCGCCAAAGGACGGTAAGTAAGCCTTGTATTCTCTTCCTGTAAGTCTCGTAATTTACAGTTATTATATGATATCATACTAAAGTGTGCCTATTTGGGTCAGTTTGAAATGCCGATAGGCTTAGACCACTGACGCACGGCGTTCCTGACACGGTCGAAACTGTTGCGTTTTACCAAATTCAATGAACAAACATTTAACTCTGCATGAATAGGAAATCATTGTAATTATTCTGCTGCCAAGATAAAAACCTATTCATCAGCTAGGAACTTCAAAACGCACTTTCAAACCTTTGCGTAGGTTTCCTGATAGTGGATTCTGCGGGTGTTTGGCATGACTACTTTCACTTGAATTTCACTGTATAGCTAGTCTGTAATCTGTATCATGCAGTCAGCGCGAAGCAAAAACACTAGCATCCTTGCTTAATTCGGACATAACCTATGAAAACCAGCGACGACTCAGTTTCTATGTGAAACAAACGTCGGTTTACGATCACGACAGAAATAATGATCAATTCTCGGAAAAGAATGAGCAGGATCAAAACTCGTCACGCCATATCCGACCATTTAGCATATGGCATGACGTTTTTTCGTGTTGTCGATTAAGTTAAACAAGAAGATCTTTTAGATCTTATAACCGCGCTTTTAAAATTTAACTGTTTTCTAAGTATTTTTAAAACAACAACCGTTTGCGAGTAAACATTACCCATTGGAAACAATAGAGATTGCGTGATTCAAAATTGGCTCAGTGCCTGGATTGAAAGAGATTTTATTTCACATTCTTTGCATAGCGTGGTTGCGTGATTGGTAATCGGAGATTTTGTTTACACGTAGCTCGGAGGAGAATATATATTTGCATATGTTCAAAGGGTTTTGACGAGCGCCGAGGTTTATTTTTCTCCCAGAAAACTCCACCATTGCTTCTGGCGAAGTAAACACATGTATGGGCATTACAGTAAATACGGTCTTATTTACAGTAAATACGGTCTTATTTATCACCGTCAGCGCATTCCATGGCTGACGCCAGACGTTTCTTTAGCACATTGAATATTCCCTTCGAAAGTGAACATGCCAGCAAAACGAAAATACAGCCTAACTCTAGGTAATTTCAGCCTTAGTAGCCAGCAACAGGTCCTAAATTACATTATTTATCCTTGCAAATGTCCTTGTGGTAATATTTCAACAGCTTTTGCGAATAAACATTACGGGTTTGGCCTGTGATTGGTTGATGAAGACATCATCCGCGGAGGTCTGCGTCTGGTGACACGAAAACGAAAAAAAAAAACCCCGTGCAGAGCAAGAACCGCGCTCGGCCCATGGCCGCGCGGTTAATTATACTTTAAACAATACGTAAATTAACTCGCGAGCTAGTAGGCTTGTCGGAGATTGTACTGTGTTTAAATAAGCTTCGCTCACCGATGCATTACCTGATCGAGTTCTTAGAAATGATCTCATGATTTCCGGGTATTGAACAATGCTTCATTGAAAACGTCGCATCTGTTATTCAAACTCGTTTTCTCTCGACATCGCTCCTACATGGATTATTGCGCAGGTAAATCCCCAGAAAGTACGGTCTATTGTTTAAATACAAAATAGTAATGGATGTCTTTCAGAGAGAGAACTTCATTGTGATAAAGTTGCTTTTCGTTATCAATGTGCAAATTCCTGGAATGAGGAGGCAAATAATTAACGCGACGAGAAAGTGCTGGAAATTGTGGCTGTAGTCAGTCATCGCGAGAGTAAAAGCCTGTAAAAGGACAAAGTTCATAACTTGGCGAAATGATTTGACGATAACTCCCAACAGTAAGGCAAACACTAGTAATAGTTCTCACTTTGAAGTTTGACTGTCAAAACTTTGAATTTTGATTGGCCAGCGTGTGGACAGGTAGGTGGAAGCGACGGTATTCACCAAGTGATTTTTTTCTGTGGCAATGTTTCTTGTTCGTGGATCATTTCTGCACAGTCGACAGCGTATGTTATTTACCTTGAAGTTCTCGCCGGCTGTTTAACCAATTCAATGCTGTTCAATGGAAGTAGCACCCTGTATGATTGATCTGAATGTAACACCAGGACACAAGTCGCATTGAGCTTATATCACGATTATAAGGGAAAGCCTCCTTAACTCGATTGTAAGGGAGAGTCTTCATCATTTTTCCTTTATGTTTGTATTTTGTAGTTATTTGTGATAGTAAGTCCACATCAGCCTTTGGCTGCGTTTTTGAAACCTACTTATCAAATAAACTATGTATGTACGTAATCCTACCTGACACTTGTGATAACTTTAAAGTGCAACTAACCCCCAAAATTGTTTTTCGCTTATATAAATCTCCTTGTTTTCCTGATCACCACTGCGAAAAAATTATCGTTCTAGCTATTTTCGTTAATTTTCTATGAATTTTCAAAGTTCGTAAAATTGGCCTTTCCATGTCCCACGACCGAGGAATAGCGGAGAATGGGACGAGTTGGCTCGTGACGTCATCGCAGGAGTAACAATGTTTTGGTTCTGAGAAGAACATATGCGAACATGCGATAGTGTGATTTAAAATCGTTGCAAAATGCAAGGAAGATGTGTTGTTGGAGGCAGTAGCATTACAAAAAGCTTAGGAAAGAGTATTCTTCTTCATTCAATACCTCTATCTCGATGGCACTCGTCCAGAAGCGAGAGAAAGACGGAAGAAGTGGGCTGACTTGGTCGGACCGAAAGAGTAAGCCATCGAGGAGTTTATCGATCTCGGTTTCGCCGCTACTGTAAACACCTAGAGATTTTCATGGCCTGTATATTTTTCTCTAGCTTCTAGTGCAAAGCTCGACATTGCCAAGGTAGATAGATCTAGATATGACACGAATTTGGGGTAAGCTTGGAGCCATACGCCTAGTCAATTCAAACGATCCCTTGAGTCCCAGACCAAAATAATGGAAACTCTAGGTGAGAAAATTATACGGCACATTAAACGCATTGGAGCTTTTTGTCCTTGAAATAGAGAGTTTTCAAAACGAACAGTAAGCGAACTTACGTCCTACAACGAGGCGATTAAGATAGTGAAGCTTCGAACTGCTAAACTAGGTATGTATTTTGTGGATTTTATATACAATCACACGCGCAACGTGGATAATCCGGCCGAGTTTCTCAATTGTTTTGCTCCTTGAGCAACGAAATATATCTCAATTACAAACTTAAAACGAATCAAGCATTGATGAGTATATAAGGAAAGTAAAACAAACCATTTAGATTCGACTCTACCGACTGAGATTGTCACGTTGAAAGAAGAATGCGCTTGTTATCAACCGAAACGCAAACTAAATCAGGTTAGTAATAC
>OZ026595.1:45980393-46030393 GCA_964020085.1 Micromussa lordhowensis | reverse complement strand
TTGGGATATAACGCCCCTCTCTCGAAACAGTTTACGACCTACATCTATAACTCCCTCTAGCAGTATGCTACAGTATATCTAATGACAAGAACGCGCGTCTATGACAACAAAATAGTTAAAAAAGTAATTAACTATAGAGCGTTTTCACTGATCACGCAATAAAAATAAAAATCGAAAACCATTCAGTGGACAATTTAATAGAAGATAAGACATTTCTCCAAGTTTTAGGTGTGTGTGTGTGTTATCCCAAACTACAGATGTCATTCGGCACAAACTCGACCTGTGATCAGTTCTTTTTTGCACACGTGGTTTAACTGAGTTGAAACACACGTAGGTCCACTCGTCTAGAGCTTTGGTTGGTCAATAAATAAATACTTACACAAGCAAGGGTGCGATATAAATGCAATGATGCTTCTTCTAGTTAAGTATTTCTGTTGTTTACCCGATATTCTCCAAAATCAAATACCCTCTTAAGTTTGTGAACAATAAAATAAATAAATAAACAAACAAATAAATATCTTAATAAATAATTACATGTGTTTTTTTTTTCCTTTTAACGTCAGGTAAAACGTGGTTTAGATTATCTGGTGCAGATAATTGTTTGGATTTCAAGAAATGGCAACCAGTCCCCCAGGTAAAGTCTGCATACGAGCCTAGTGGCTCATCAGGCCGGAGCTTAGCCCGGTTTTAGTAGCATGAAGCGACTAGGAGATTTTCTACTCCCCCCTAGATGGGATGCTAGTCCATCGCAGGGTTACCCCCAGCATCAAATTTGCCGGTACCCATTTATACACTTGGGTGGAGAGACTGTGAGAGTGAAGTGTTTTGCCCAAGAACACAACACAATGTCCCCGGCCAGGGCTCGAACCCGGAGCGCTCGCTCCGGAGTCGAGCGCACTAACCATGAGGCCACCACGCCCCCAGAACAAGTCCCCCAGGTATGATAGAAAATAGACCGAACGTCTATTCAAAGCTTTACCACCAGACAGTAGTTGGTTAAAATACAATACTATACATGCTTTAAGGTGGTTACCAGCAGTTTCCAGCACATTTCCAACAGCCATACTTTAACGGATCAATGCTACCACTCTTTGTACAATATTTGTATCACACAAACGCTAGCCATTGGTGGACCAATAACAATAGCCTTTATGGCATAATAGGTTACCATAGGCACAATACAACTTGTGAGAAGCCCTCTAATTTAGCTCTAAGCGCTTATATAACTCAAAATCGACTACGTTTCATTTTCGAAAACTTAAGGTGGCCCTGCGCCCTTCCACAGACTTTTTTTAAAACTTTGCAAAAAGGTGCATCTTATCATGCTTACCACAATTCGTATACTTAACCAAACATTTATCCTTCCTAATACATTTATATCTCAGGCTATGAACCCCAACCGAGTTATCAGTCTCAGCCAGGTTACACAGATCAGCCTGGCAAGCAGCCTCAGCCTGGTTACTCAGCGCAACCTGGTTACCAACCTCAGCCTGGTTACCCACCTCAGCCTGGTTACGCACCTCAGCCTGGTTACCCACCTCAGCCTGGTTACCCACCTCAGCCTGGTTACCCTCCGCCACAGCCTATGCAACAAACCCAACAAACCACAACTGTTGTCAATGTGAACGCGGGTGTAAGTTCATTTCTTTTAATGCAAGTGTTTAACTTCGTTTAGTTTCTTGATATGCAAACTTTGCTATACTCCAATGTAAAATGTCAGGAGCTTACCCCCAAAAAACGTTAACAGCGCTAGAAAAAATGAACGGCAGAAAAATTTACTTACTTGCAACATAGTTTGGCTATACTGAGGAATGAAAAAAACAATATAAAAAAGAGAGAGCCTTGCCAAGAATCCTTTTACGCAAGCCACCTCATCGGGTGTTTTATGTCATTTATTGCCAAGGAGCCAGCCGAGCGAAGACGCTCGGCTGGCGAGGCGGCAGAGAATAGTGCCGCGCGAAGAATTGCTTATGCAAAAAAATTCTCGATCGGCCTTTGAAAGTGTAAGTGTAAGTGTAAGATGTAACAATGGCTCAGTTTGAGCCAATTGCAAGGACGGAACTATTCGAGCCATTGTAGTTTTTAGCCAATCAGGAGGCGCGTTACATCTAGACTTGTCTCGTGGAATATCGTTGTTTTCTTTGCTGTTATGTTTATCCAACTGTTAACAATGAACATATCGACCCAGCGTGTTCCTCTCTCACTTTATCGAAATGAAAGTTCAATTGGGGAGCGTACCCTTTACAAAACTCTTCTTCTAATTCGAATATTGAGGAAAACTGTTAGACAAGAGCAAATCCAAGACACAAAATCGACACGAAACCGAACCAGCGTGTTCACCACAAAATTGAACGAGCGTGTTCATAAATCGAAACAGTGTATTCCTTCTCTGTTTACCTATATTGAACTGAAAGTTCCATCGAGCAGCTTTTTTGGAAAGATTGTGTTCACCAGTCGAACCACTAGAGCAAATCCAGTGTTGAAATCTAGCATATCGAACTGAAGGTTGAGTCGGCAGTGTTTCCGAACAGAACTGAACGAGCGTGTTTTATTTATCAAACAGTCGAATCCAGTGTTCAAAACACAAATCGGATCTGTTTTGCCACAGAATTAAACGAGTCGTGTTCATCAATCAAACTAGCGTGTTCACTTTCACTTTGACTTTCCCATCATATTGAACTCGGAAAGTTAGACTGAGCAGCGATACGTATGGGTTATTGACCAAGTGTGAGGTCAAGATGGCTGGATATTGGCCGAGTTCTTTTTTTGCGTGTTTATGGATCGAGACGGAGTCGAGGTCCATAAACACGCAAAAAAAGAACGAGGCCAATATCAAGCCATCTTGACCGAACAAGCTTGGTCAATAAAGGATTTATTATATGGCTTTTGGGGAAATTTTTCTTGCGGGACAAGGCGGGTAGTCCCGAGCGGGCAAGATGGCTCCATCTTGCCCGCTCGGGTAGCCAATCACAGCGCAGGATTTGATTCATCTTGCCCGCTCGCGGAGCTAGCCATATAATAAATATATCTTATTAGACGTTTTGGTGTGTAGTATCGCTGTATATTTTTACGAGTTGTGCAGTATTTTGACGAGCCCGTAGGGCGAGTCAAAATACAAACAACGAGTAAAAATCTACAGCGATACTACACACCAAAACGTCTAAATAAAAGATTTATTATCCAACGATTTCTTTTCCCAAAATTCTGACTTGCCAAGGTTTTGAACTTCACGCGGCCGGGAGGAATGAGGCGAGTACAAATATCTGTTATTTCTACTCGTTTCGCGCGATATTTGTACTCTAGGAAGCAGAGTTGGATAATTCGCTACTTGCACATGACCCATAATCCCTTGCGTTTTTGGGGGGTAACCAGTAGAAGAAATGTATGGTATCATGACAAAAATTAGTTCGGTGAGCTCGCAAAACCAACTACTAATGCTTAAAAATGCACCAGAATTTACCAAAATCATGATAGGAGAAATTTGTACTAGTTTATAACTAAATGTAGAGAAATTTTTTTTTGTCCATACATCGTCTGTAAAATTACAAGACGATGTATGGACAAAAAAAAATTCTCTACATTTAGTTATAAACTAGTACAAATTTCTCGTATCATGATTTTGGTAAATTCTGGTGCATTTTTAAGCATTAGTAGCTGGTTTTGCGAGCTCACCGAACTAATTTTTGTCATGATACCATACATTTCTTCTACTGGTTACCCCCAAAACGCAAAGGATTATGGGTATGTGCAAGTAGCGAATAAATTCCAATACTCTTGATATTCAGGGATTGCGTGACGAACGTTACCGGCCGGTAAACGCTTTATGATTTTTCTCTCGGTAACGTTTGCAACAGAAGAGAACCAAAAATCCGTTATGCTGTATTAATAAACCCCTTATTATAGCACAAATTATTCGCTCGTTGGCACTCTATCGATAGGTATACCTAGTTAGTAGTTAATCTATTTAACAATTATTCCATGAGCGCGCGTTGGATATGAGATGACGATAGATAGCCAACGAAGCACGTAGCGCCGAGTTGGCTATAATCATCTCATATCCAACAAGTGCGAGTGGAATAATTGTTTTATTAAAAACGCCCCCAAAAAATAAAGAACTAGACTACAATGAAAACAAAAATGCCCAAAAAATCACGCATACGCACGCCATTTCTGTAGATCATGGTATAATGGCTCATATATACCATGATGGCTAAGCCAATGAAAAGTCTCGAATTGCATTATCCAATGATCCAGTTTTTAATAATTTCTGTTATTCTATCCTAGCCCGCTCAAACTATCATCGTGCCGGCGAGTCCTCGTCCTCGAAATTATATGTGCTTGTCAATATCCACGTGCCTATTTTGCGTTTGGCCTATTGGATTAGCTGCCATTGTGTTCTCTTGTATGGTAAGGGAAAATGTACACTTTGACCATGACCTAAATAATTGATAAGAAAGAGGCTAGGACTTATCAAGACAAAACTGAAAGACAAACTTTTCCCAGCCGTTAAAGGGCGGAAGTGTTGCCAGATTGTGAAGTTAATCACTAAATACGATGTACACAACTGACTCTTTATTTCTGTTCAACAGATAAGGCGACAAAACTATTTTACACCTCCAACAAAATCGTAACATTTATCTGGGCAGTGATGAAATGAACTTTTGCATTTTATCGTTTTATTTTTTTCCTTTCTTGCTTGCCAGCTTGACTCTTTTTGTGTAGTTTTTGTGGTGCAATGTCATTATAACCATCATCGCTCGAAACAATTGTTATCCTGACTTTGTTAGGGTGCGCGCTGGACCCTGGACGGCATATGTTAGGGCGCGCACTACATTCTGGGTTGCATAATAAAGTAGCGTCTCTTCTTGTCCATCATGGCGTCGTGTGATGCTTGTCAACTACTTAAAAACAAAGTTTGTGCTTGTAATTGTGGTAAAACGATTATTTCTGTTTTCTTGTCTCTAACAGGTGGACAGCTCATATGATGCAGGGGATTATGATGGTGCCCTGAGAAACTCAAACATCGCCAAGTGGTTGAATCTTGCTTCTATCCTCTGCGGCATCATCGTGATCATTATTATTGCTACAAGCGTTTAAATCAGAGCTTGCTTAACTTGTTAGTTTCTGATGATTAATAGTTGTTTGGCCAAGTCTGATAGTGGTAAATGTATACTAATACGAGAACTAAGTGAAGTAAGTTTAATATGATCTTTAATCATCGAATCTAGTTTCCGTCCTTTGCGGCATTATCATTGTGATTATTGTTATTGTTGTTTTAATGGATACCGCCATTTAAAATCATTGCTGGTTGGTCTCTTAAGCTTATATTATGTAATTAGCAGTGTGCATAAAAAAAGATATAGAGTGTTTTTACTCACGCGATCAATGAGCGTGTTTTTCAACCAAAACAAAAGAAACCGTTTGCATAAGTATAGAGTTCAATTCTCGGATGATTAGATTGGGACACCAACATGGCCGCCGTGACGTCACGTGAAAACACTTTATAGTAGTGGTTGTGGCGTGCCAACAACATCTTTATTTTCTCAAAATACAAACATTATTACATTTTTTAGTGCATTTAATATCTATGGTATTTGACATAAGGTAATTATAGTATATGATTGTTTTAATGAGACTGGAGGCTAAATAAAGCGTTAGGTTTCCGAGTTAGCCTCCAGCCACGTGTGACTATAGTCATGTGATTAGCAAGTCACGTGAACCGTGGTGCCTCATGGCACACGACTTGTTGTAGGGCCAAAACCGAACCGGACAATAAAAGTTGTGTTGTAGTTTCATCCCGTAGTTCTCTGATTTTATTGTTATCACAACTCGACAGTGGTCAGTGCTTGGATGAAGTACTGTTGTCCTCGATCTCTGATACTAATGACGAGTAACTACAATTAGAATGTTCGTTTCTTGTCCAATTTGGTCTGCAATCTTGTTCATATGGAAACACTGGAGACTGGATTAGTAAGGAAATGTGTGTTATGATAATCATAACACAATTTGAGAATAAAAGCAACGGTAACCTAACGTTAAACTTTTTAGTTAAGGTATCAGTGTACCCCAAATGACCATCATTCTTTGGCCCCGCTTCACAGTCGGACGTTTGAGAGCTTAATAATTGTAGATTACGAAGGTATTTTCATCGACATAAAAAAATGTACGGTTTTCCGAATATAGCGCGCTATTTCCCAAAGTACAGAGGTTCACTAATCAAGTTCGTTTCCGGTCAGATTTGATCGGGAGAACACGATCAACATCGCTATGTCTTCTTGACACCTTTCTCTAAAAAATGGTGTCGGGAAATTTTGATTACTTGTCTGGTTTGTTTCTGACACGCAGTTAAACTTTGAGAGTTGATAAAACATGCATTCTCTTCACTAAAAAGGTCATAACTTTTGAAAGAAGCCAAAAATGAAAATTCCCCGACACCGTTTTTTTGCCTGATTATCGGGCAACGTTCTCTCCAAAGTTCAGCGAAAAACGTTGAAAACTCGCCGGAAACGAACTTAAAATGTGCGCCTCACTTGCTGAAATTTTTGTTTCGAGATACGAAGAAAAATATACTTTTGGGCGTTCTTCCGGTGTAATGAGATAATTACACAAAACGTGTGAAAGTTAATTACCCGTTGATAGACCAAGTAAAGGCTCAGTTTACTTTAACAATAGAACTCATATCAATAGATCGTTTTCACTGTCACGCAATAAAAAAATAAATTGAAAACCATTCAGTGGATAAAGTCAAGAAATTGTGATCTTATTGGAAATACATAAAGAAGACACTTCCCCGAGTTTTAGGTCTGTGCGTTAACCCAAACCGCAGATATTCGTCGAAATGTTTCGCAGAAATTTACAGAGCTTAGTATGGAAACGCCATGTTGGTGCACATCAGATGTGCACCAACATGGCGGCCGGAAAATAGTGCAAACATCTGGAACTTACTTTGGCTATCTAGGCGACTGATTATTTGTACTTAACAAACAAGCATTTACATAAGCACTTTTCCTAATGCTCTAACTTCTTAAAAAGCTACAAATCATAAGATAGGTATATATTTTTCAGCAAATGCGATCGCAGCTTTGTGTCACGCACCGACATAACTCTGAAATTCAAAATGCTCTGATTTCCAAACGAAGCGCGCCATTGAGCTGTAAAATTGTAAACAGATATAAATATACGGTCTCTTATGCCCTATGAGGATAAAAACTTTGGTAGCTCTTTAGGTTCGGATATTAGAAAGCGATGACGTCACCTGAAAACGATCTATAACAAAGCGGGCTCAAAAGGTTCCTCCTGGCGGGAAATATCCTTTGGAAGATCTGGATTCCGCCGCTCACGTATAAGGTTAGTAAGGAAATAATTTTCGTTTAATTTTTCTTTTTCCATGTTTTAAATGTCTTTGCTAATGCAGATTCACCATCCATCTATGATCTAACGAAACAGGTTGAATGATGCCGAAGACAAGTAAAAAGCGTTCTCATAAACAAGGGACAGGAAACGAACGGGCACGTACGCGTGCAGATCAAGAAGTTACAACTTCGAACTTTGTTCTTCCTCGTCTTGTGAAATCAACTTCTCCTGCTCAAAGTAGGAACCTCGGTCGCTAGCAGCTAAAACATCAGCTCGATCCTTATCGAACGATTTCGAAACCTTTTTTCCTCTTTGAAGGTTTCTTCGCGCTTGCAAAAGGACACGGACTTCGTTTTTTCTTCGACGACATGGAATAGAAATACCATAAACTTTTCAATCTAAAATATACAAAAGCAAAACACTCGAAGCAGCACGTCGACGACCAATTTTAGAAATACAAACACAAACGTGTGAAACTCGCGAACATCGTGTCTGTCACGTGACGCAAGTTTACTTCTCGTGACAACGTGTTGACAGCTATCAATTAGAGATAATTAATGGGAAGAAACGTTTTCTGTTAATAACTTTGCTTAGGATCAATCTTTTTTCATAGAATTCTTTTTAAATGAAAGATTGCAATACGATCTATCTGAAAAAGCGAAAAAATATTTTTTGGAAAAATGATCAAATTTGGGGTACACTGATACCTTAAGAATAGTCCAGCAGTTGATTTTGTTCTCAAGTTCCATGAAAAAGGGACCCATTTCACTGCCTTCCACTAACGAAGTCAAAGGAACGTGATACTTTTAACTGTCCAATAAATGCTCAAATAGGGCCTGCTGATATAACCAAGTAAGGTTACTCCAAACCTTCGCGGGTGTCCTCCAGAAAAACAAAAATTCGTACGCGCGCTGTTTGAAAAGAAACCCCCACAAACTATATAACAATTATTCCATGAGCCCGAGTTGGATATGAAGTGATAAAATAACCAACGAGCGCGTAGTGATAATCACTTCATATCCAACAAGGGCAAATGGAATAATTGTTTTAGTAAATTCTCAAACCGGATTTTGCCGCCGATTTTATTTCGGCCATTATAGAGGGCTGAAGTTGAAAACTTCGTGCGGAAAATTTTAAACTTGGCACACTATTTTCCATATGACGTAAAACTCCGACTATGAGCTAATAGTCGGAGTTTTTATTCCACCGGCTAGAAGAAGGAAGCGTAAGAGTTGCCCGAGGCGATAGCTGAGGGTAACTCTAGCTTCTTGAGTGCTCTCCAAACTTCCCACGTGCTCCATAACTCGATAGTGCACAGCTAAAAGCATGAACCAATTGTTTTATAACATAGCCGGTGGAATTGTGCATCAAATCCGACGCGAAAAACCATAGTATGGAAAAACGGACAACAATATCAGAAGTGATTGTTGGGACTGTGAAGCGAATCGCAACGGCGCTGATGCCGAGTCTAGTCCTTTCCCGTTGTTTTTCTCTTTTTCTGCCTCATTTAAGAACTCTAGCCCAAGAGAAAAGGTCGCAAAATTGTCTTCGTTTCGGGACTGGTGGGCTGAGTCTCTGTTTGTATCCATTATATTGTCACGAAATATAATATTTTTCTCCGCGCTAACAATGGCCGCTCGCGCGAAAACAAAAATTCTGGCGAAGCGATTTGCTCACGCTATCAGCGTGCACTATCGTGATTTTGAGCACGCTTACGTATACTGAATTTGATTGCGCGGCTCTGCTAGCAGTATAGCTATATGTTATAATTAAAGGTAGTCATGTGCTCAAACTTCTCTCGCTTCAATGAACATATTGACGCACAATGACTTTATTTAAATTCAGAAATGACGCATTTTGTTTGAATCAAAGCCCTACTATTTGCATCTTACAGTCTGTTATTACCCGTTCAACCATGATGCAGTAAATACTTAACATTAATTCACAAGCATTTATACTGCTCCGTGCCTACGTTTCATAAAGGAAAAGACAGTATCGGACTAGTGAACTCCAGGGAGTGGTGCGTACCTACTGTGGAAATATACTTTTAATTTAGTTAATGTGAAAACCAGCATAGAGACAGATTGAATCGATCGCAAAGTAACGTACATATTTCACAAGCTTGTTCGCCAGGTAAGTCACGCCGCAATCGTGTCTACACTATATCGCCCCGCAACATTTCTTAGCAAGAACGTTTCATCTTCTATCACGATAGCCTTTTTCAGAATTAGGCAGTGATTGGTTAATTTGTTTGGAGAAGTAGTTTTAAGGAACTTGAAAATCACTGATCACACTTAGTTGTTGGGCTTGTGTACGGTGTATTATAAAAGCAATTGCTAATTAACGTTCCTCAGTTCTCTTCACGAAGGGATCAGTAAACGTTTATAAAATTAACGTGGTTATAAAGACTATTTTTTAATATAAAGGGATGGAGACCTCCTTTAGTACCGACCCCCTCTCTCTAGTTAGCGACCGCGTAGTGACGTTTTTTGAGAGACAGATCGTTGACGGCGATTTTACTCCAGCTCTATCTTGAAACGTTTTCGTTTTTGTTAAATCCAACGTACCGTTTGACACGAATGATTTTACGCGACTCGTTAGTTTTGCGGCAAGGGTTGGCAGGTTGTGCACCGCAGATCTTAGTTTTGTCGTTTTGAAAGAGCGATTCTTAACCAATTTTGAAACTTTTAAAACCTAAATAAGAATTAACAACGTGTATCAGTGATGACTGAATGTTTCCTTGGACACAGCAAACAATAGCTGTTCTTCTTCAGTTGGTGTGAGGACCGTGAGTCTTTTTAAGTATTTTCGCTCCTACGAAGGGCTAACGCTCGAAACGTCAGCTTTTGAATCTCTTTACGGTGGCCAATTTACCTTATCGACTCAGTTGATAAAACCAAATTATCTTGTAATACTCCCCACCGACGCAGCACCACAATTTCTTTAGAAACTTACCCCCTTTATTCATTTGTTAATTATCAGTCTATTACCATAGAAACCGTTACTTCAGAATGATCGAAACTATATGATATTGAAGTGCTCGTGAAAATACTACTGAAAACATTGCTACGGGAAATCGTCATTTTCTCTACTTAAAAATTATACGAATATTTCTAATTAATACGCCAGTCGTAGGTGCCTGAAGTCGTGCGACCTGAGCCTCGAATATCTTATAAAAGCTGTACATGTCTTGCAAATGATCGATTGAAATATCATTCAGGGCATTTCAATTAAACAGCCAATCAGGTGTTCGTTAGGGAGCTCATCAGGAGAATAAACTAACTATTCGGGGAATTGTAAAATTTATATTTTTACGACTCTAATTGAATAGTACCACTTTACATAGTTAATAGAGAGCGTGAAAAGAGGCAGTATTGTTACAATTATTTGATTGATAATGATTTGATTTGATTTGATTAATAATGATTTGATATGATTTGATTGATAATGATTGCGTTTCTGTTAGGATAATAAATTTAAGTTCGAGATTTACGAGCTAACAGAGCAACTTTAAGCAGATACCAGACGACCAGGCAAGCGCTTGTATGACAAGAATTCTCCTAATTAACCATGGTTTGAGATCAACATGAAGTTTATACCCATACCGGGACTTTGAGATGGCAGAAACTCGAGAATTTGATGGTAAGTTCTGGCGAGCTTTGTTCCTCCGGGTTGTTATATATTAATGACACTTTTAAGTAAATTCCGTTGTTTTAAATCCCTAACTTATTTTAATCCCTCCCCAGGCCTAAAACCAATATTGGAAGAGAAGGCAATAACTATTCGATCAATGCCAGCATTTCATAGTCATTGATGGAGCGGGCTGTTACCTTGAGATTTTGACAAACCTTTGTTTTCCGATATAAAATTCTAATTTAAAAGTGAAGTCGTAGCAACCCTGTATCCAGACTCTCCTGAGCGACCACGAGAAGGGAGGCAAAGGAGAAATTGGGAGTAGTTTCCGTACACAAATCATATCCATCGGTTATAGGATCATGGAGTGTTAAGTGTTTCTAAAAGGAAGAATAAGGAAATATAGAGCAGAATGCGAAAACTACAGGTGGAGAAGGCGAAAATACCGTGAAGAAGAACTCACGTAAAAAGACCGTCAACCGGTTCCTTACCTTTCTGCAATTTCTGCCTTTGTTTTCTACACACGAGGACATTGGACAACGACTTAATAAATAATGTTAAAATAACTGTTAAATGTTTATAGTGGTCAGTGCACTTAGCTACACCAACAATCCCGAACAAAAAAGTTGGGACACCAAACAAGTTCTCCCCTCCCCCCACTTACAATGTTGATAATCGGGTGATAGTTTCCAACATTGAATTAGGGGGGATGGGGGATACGTGATCTAGCTCAAGTGTCCCAACTACTTTTGGCTGGGATTGTAGCTAGTTCAAAGGCATGCCACTTAAACTGAAGGCAACAAATATATCAACTAAACATAATAGGCTTAAAAATCCCAACTGGCAGGAGACAGACCAGTTAATTGGCTATCAACAAGCATGACTGGCTGAGGAGATGAACTGGGGGCTACCGAGAAACCCCAGCTAAGTGCTCAGAGCGGGACTTAATTAAGCCTGTGACCTCCGCATTTCAAGTCTGGCGCTCTAACCACTCAGCCACACTGCCTCTGACTCCCAGGGCCGGCGGCTTGTCATACCTTTCTGGGTTTAAAAAAGTCGTTTTGGTACCTCAAGGGTGTTCAGCCCCAAAACGTGCATAGCGGGAGCTTTTGCGGAAACCTTTCAGAAAATGAGCCGAAACAAAAATGACAGGAGATATTTGACAACCAACTTTACGAGTTGAAGCTTTTATAATTAGAAGCAATCGTTTTTATCGCTATTAAAGTTATGAAGATGTGCTGCTTTGCAATTAGTAACTCTTAAGGGGTGAAAAAAAATTCAGCCACGCCCAGAAAACGGGATCTTGGTACTTCTAAGGGTTTTTTTCCAAAATTTCAGACTAGCACCCCCGTCTTTTTTTATTTGGTAGTTCGCCCATGCTTTAACTTTCATCTTTTGTAATCTCTCCACAGACGCGCCAACATCCAACACGCAGGCCACGAATTGGCAAAATGTCTCTCAGATCAGAAGTATGATGTCCAACATGTATCCAACAACTCAGCAGCCTGGCAGTACGACTATACCACAACCGAACGTAATGCATATCAAAACTTACGTCGCAGTAGATTTCTTAAGTAGAAGTCTTAAGTAGAAGTAGAAGTAGAAGTCTTAAGTAGAAGTCTTAAGTAGAAGTCTTAAGTGCAGGCGTCTCTGGGCTTGCGATCACTAAATATTCATTCGTGTGAACATTTTTTCATAGTCCTCTTTCTCCTCCAACACTCAACTCAACCCATTCCTCTTGACGCCTGTTCCAAACACAGACCATGACTTTTGCGATCGCAAGCCCTGGCACGCATGCGTACCGGCACGTCATCTGGACCAAAACGCTGTGGGTAGTGTTGCATCGAATGATATACATCATTAGGCTCTGGTCTAAACGCAAAGTTAAAAATATTTGCCAACATAAAAGGTTCTGATCGTTGCAATTCAGTCACCAATATCAAGGCCAACGAACACGTTAGACGAACGAAGAAACAAATCAGTAGTGGGCTCTTTTACGTTCCTTTATCAGTCAGAGTAAGGAATTGACATTTTTGCCCAAATTCCCACCCATGGGACGTGTACTATCTGAAAAGAAAAACCTCAAAAAAGGCTTGAAAAGAAAACCTTAAGGTAATAACAAGTAATTTTTGTTTCAATTGTTCTTGTTTTGTTTTGCAACTGTTCCGCAGCTGACAACAGCACTCGACCAAGATATGCCTCCCAACCACATACTGTTGGCGATTCTAAGCACTATATTCTGCGTATGTCCGTGTGGGGTGATGTCGCTGTGTCATGCTGTGCAGGTATGATATCTTAGCTAACAAGCCCATATGCCGAGAGGTGAACGTAACATTGCTGTGTTGAAACGTTTTCCGGATCGTGAGAACTACCTTGATTACAGAAGATGGATTGCTATGTATGAAAAACTGCGCTACTGCGCAATGCAAGTGGTCAAATAGCAAAAAGAGAAAGACTGCGCCTACACCTTCTTTTTCTCTTCCTATAAGAATATTGTTTTTCTGGCACAGACAGATTAATAATATTTTTTCAGCCCATTTTAGGCTGAAATATTATTCTTGTGAATATTCTTAGATTACTGATGGCGTAATCTAAGAATATTCACAAGAATAATTTCAGCCTAAAATGGGCTGAAAAAATATTATTTGTGAGAGGTGCGTTGGCCTCATGGTTTGTGCGCTCGACTCCGGAGCGAGCGGTCCGGTTTCGAGCCCTGGCCGGGGACAGTGTGTTGTGTTCTTGGGCAAGACACTTTACTCTCACAGTGCCTCTCTCCACCCAGGTGTATAAATGGGTACCTGCTATTTGTTGGGAAAACCTAACAAAATTGCAGGGGAGTGACCTGCGATGGACTAGCATCCCGTCCAGGGGAAGTAGAAATACTTCTAGCCGCTTCATGCTACAGAAACCGGGATAAGCTCCGGCAGCTATGAGCCACCCTTGGCTCCAAGGCTTCACTGATGGCGTACGACATTTCCGTTGACTTTGATGCCGTTGAAGTAATTCTGGAGCTAGACTGCTGGCAAAAAAGCCTGATATGACACACATAACGTGTTGCAGAAATGCTATAAGTTCCGAAGATACGGCTAGTGCTGTTCTTGTTGAATTTTCAGCCTCGGGTTATTCTTAAAATATTCTTAAAATTTTGCAAATTTCAGCCTTGATATTCTTATAAAATATGTTCTTACAAAAAATATGTATTAACTACGAATTCCGCGCAGTTCAGGTTTTGACAAGCCAGATGACGCAATTCACTGCTCAGTGAGGCTGGACGTGAAGACCTCCCTGCTTTTGTCACGTCAATGCACCTAGTTAGCATTTGAACTTGATAGGCCATTCCGAAATTGCGCAGGGAACTGGGACGAGTTTCAAATTTTAACCAATCGAGAAAGTGACACAACCACATGAAAAAAAAAACACGTTAAGAGTAGTCATTTAACCAAGTTTGATACCTTTAGGGTGAACAAAGACCAAGTTATGGACCTTGAAACATGGTTCAAAATCCATACAAACGGTCTCCCAAAATCATATAAACTGTTTTAAAAATTTTTATGAGTTTTGTAACAACTGTAAAATCCCGTCATTCATCTACCATTTGAAAGAAGCTAAGATGAAAATCACGTCTGTTTGCCCATTTTTAAGAGTATCACAGAAATCATAAACAAATTTTAAGAGTTTATATGGTTTTGGGGACGCTGTCTCAAAATAAAATTCAGAAACGTTTGTATGAATTTTGAACCATGTTTCAAGGTCAATAACTTGGTCACTGTTTGCCCTAAAAGCAAATGACAACTCTCACAAATGACAACGTGATCTTTCATTTGGTGGTGTCAGTTTATCGATTAGTTAAAATTTGAAACTCGCCCCAGTTCCCTGCGCAATTCACACGAAAAACAAGGTCACCTCCAGCCTCGCTGCCATTCAAAGGCCAGGTCACTGAGTAGACAGCTGTAAAATGGTTTATTGGGGTGTATCAGAAATTTCCGCTCCCAAAGCAATCTCTCCTCTCCTCTTCATGTTCACTGGTTGTCTGGAGTCTTCTTTCTTTTAGGTAAACGATGATTTCTTACGAGGAAATACAGCTGGAGCTCAATATAACTCGCGACAGGCATGGAGATGGGGTGTTGCTTCTATATCAGTGGGCTGTTTGGCTTTAACAATAGCGCTGATATATTACATGGTCTTGCTGACTCTTCGATTGTGAAGATGTCATACCGTTACCACGCGACGCATGGAAGAGTCAAAACCTTCAATTACCAGGCATACTTTCCAGCTGTTTGACTAAACAAAGGTTTCTCTTCGCATGCTCCTTTCGTCTGGCTCCTTGATGGTCGAGAAGAGAGAATCGATAAGGACGGCGTGACTAAATACAGCAATTTTCCCCTCATAAATTTACAGTGGGACAACTCCGACCAATTCCTTGCAAATTGACCACTGACATTTTAAAAGTTTTGAAATAGTTACTAATCAAAATGACCAGAGATCTGTTGCCTTTGTAGCCTCCCACGCAGACGTTCTTAGGCTTGTCACGCGTGACAAGCCTAAGAACGTCTGCGTGGGAGGCTATTGCCTTTGTAATGTTCAAAAGGATTACATGGACAATTTGTTGGAAAACCGTTGTTAACCTCCACGATTTTTATTCATCAAATCCGTGGCCTTGGTTAGAGTGGTCGCACTGTTACATGCGACACATTCCTATCCAATGAGAAGTTAAACCAAAACTCGCTCTCACGCGTTTTACCGCGCTATTGCCTGCCCCCCCCCCCCCCCTTTTTACACAGTTTTGCAATATTCATAACATAATATATTACCAAGTGGGCCAAATCTTAAAAATTAATACTCTTTCTTTTTCGATAGAATCACCTTAATGCGAAAAACGGTAGACAATAGACGTTAAGAAGTTTATTTTCAGTATTGCGAATACAGGCTGAGAAATGTCTAAAGTATAGTTAGCCAAGGTTGAAATTTATACTCGTATCTGTAATTTTTAATAAAGTTTATACAGTGATTATGAACAAATGGCTCCTCTGCTTTCCTTCGATATTTAATTGGTCCACTTATGATTAACCAGTTGACATCACTATGGGTTCGGTTTGGTGTGTTAATAAAAACAACCGCTATTAATAGTTGCTTGCTAATATATGACACGGTCTGACTGAAGCTGTAGAAAGTCGAGAGATCATGAGGTCATTTTTAAAATCAATCCGTAGGTGCATAAGTACAAATAGAAACACCATGTCTTCTTTACAGTTTGCCCATGTACCACTTTGTACTCCATCTTTAAGCTTATTCATGCCTCTCGGCAGCAACGGTGTTATAAACACCCATAGCAACTGTTCCTCCAACCAGGCCCACTACAGCACCAGACACGGCTGAGCCCCCTAACAACAAGGACCCACCAGCACCTCCTAAGGCTCCAAGGAAGGAGGCTTGGTCCACTCGCACCTGGTTACGGTTATACCTGTGGGTGAAAATAACAAAAAGTTCCTTTTAGGATAATTTGAAGAAAATTCCCTCCGAACTGAAGAAGTACATAACTCACTGCTGACAAGCAGTATTTGGTAGAAATACCGCTGATCCTGTTATGGAGCACTGACGAGAAAGCTACGCCCACCTATCATTGACAAGTTGTTCCCAAACATGGCATGTTATTTAAATGAAAGTTATGAAATTTATTTAATATACACTATAACTGTTCCACAGGAAATTGTGGAAAATTCAAATTGTTTTTCTTTGAAATGCCACATGTCAATGAGGTATTTGCCTTCACTACTAGGACATTTTATTTTATTTTTGTTTTTAAGTGGAATAAAAATTGATGCCATTTCTAACTGGGTACATATATCACGATTTTGAGGTATATAAAAGAAGGAACATAGAACTTACATGTACAATTCTAGAGCAGCACCCTGAAAATATCCATGCCCTCTTTGTGGAAGGTTCTTTTGGGGGGGGGGGGGGGTTGAAACCCTTCAGCCCTCCAGTAATGCTTCTTTTGCTACTTTATTTTGTCTTTAAAATTTGGGGCTTTTGAGAAGCCAACCTCCACCCCACTCCAGGGCTTGAAATTAATGCTTGCAAACTCGCAAAATACGAGTGATGTTGATAATCTGTGAGTGAGGAAAATATCCAATAGCAAACGCTTGCGAGTTGTTTTTGTTGTTGTTGTTGTTTTTTTTATTCTTATTATTTCTCTCAGTTCCTTTATTTACAATGCAGCAATTATATAAATAAAATTTATCTACTTACAATAAATTACAGTTTTAACATTTTCACAGTACAAAGAACACTTAGGGTACATTCTAATTGCATTAATTTCTTACACTTACATAGTCATTGAATAGAAGTAGTAACATTATGTACCATACATTTGATGACTAGGAATTACTTTAATTATAATACAAGTTGTGAAACAGGAAAAGAAAGCAGAGGAGACATCTTTGGTTTCTCATATTATTTATACCTCGAAATGTTCAATTCTGTATTTAAGTGAGATTTTGTTTTCAAAATCAGCAAGTAAGATTGAACTAGTATGCAGTTTGTTAGTGTAAATGTAGTATTTCATAAAAAGAAGTGTGTAATTAAATTTCTTCGTTGCATTTTTTCCAAATTGTTCGGATGTAACGCCAAATAGTTTCTCTTGTATGGACGGGTTAAGGTGGTTCGAAATAGTTTTCATTTTCCCGAGACAAGTTCACAAATCCTTTTCTAAATTATGTTTGGTTCATCGTATCACTATGACATTTGGCACAGAAATAAATGAAACATCATAGATTCATTACATGACATTCATTTCAGAAAACCTGTTACCATAGCAACCTCGGAAAGTCAGGAAATATCTACCTCAGCACGCAGCAGAAACTGTCGTCAATGCACTTGTTACATCTAGACTTGACAATTGCAATGCTCTACTATTTGGTCTTCCTAAGAATCTGTTACAGAAACTTCAATATGTACAGAACAGTGCCGCACGCTTAATTATGGGCACTAATAAACGTGATCATATTCGTCCAGTGCTGAAGAAACTTCATTGGCTGCCAATTGAAAATAGAATTGTGTTCAAGATTCTGCTCCTGACCTTTAAAGCTCGAGCAAAATTGGCACCTCAATATATACAAGACCTTATTAATGACTATACTCCACAGAGAAACCTACGCTCGGGTTCAAAATGTCTGCTTGAAACTCCTAATTACAACTTGGAGTCTTATGGTAAACGAGCCTTCTCCGTAGCTGCCCCACGCTTGTGGAACTCTCTTCCAATGGAATTAAAAACATCTACGTCGATTGATATTTTCAAGAAGAAGCTCAAGACGTACCTTTTTAAACATAGTTACTTTTGAACATTGAACATTATTCTTTCAAGACGTACCTTTTTAAACATAGTTACTTTTGAACATTGAACATTATTCTTTCTACATGTATATATTTTTATTGAAGTTTTAGTTTTATCTATATTTTTATTTTAAGCGCACTGATCATTGTTATGGATAGATGCGCTATATAAGATGTATGTATTATATGATGCATTCAGTTGAGCCCCTAAAATCGAAATCTATTGTCTTTTTTAAAAAACTGGTCGGTGAAATCTTCTCAAACTGCAATATTATATGTCACCAGAAATGACCTTCAAAATATTTCAGTTTAAAAAAAATCTGTAGGGTAGATTAAGAAAAATCCTCTTTTTGACTATTGTTCTCCTATTTTTTTTCCTGCCTACAGAAGTTTTTTAAAAATCGGACTATGTATGCAGCCAATTGATCCTGGTTATCACCGAAAAAATGAAAAAAATCTACCGAGCGGAAGCGGAAATATGATAGCGATTAAGTTATAAAAACTCCAAAATTTCATCACGACAAGATCAGCATTTGCGCATGTGCGTCAACTGCATGCGCGAGATTAGGCTTGTTGATTTCGCAGTTGGCAGTGTTTTGTACATGTGATGTTTCGTTCTACAAGATTCTAAAACAACTTACAATTGGGCGATTTTACCTTTCTTGGGGACCAATATGTGTTTAAAACATCAGTTTTTATCAAAGTACTCTATTATTTTTGCCAAAGTAGCTGGATGTTTTGTTCCTCGTGGCGTGGATTGACTTGATACCGAATTTGCGAGATTAGAACCCAGTATGATCAATAGAGTCCCTTTCGCCACAATATACACAGTCATCGTCTGGCTGGATACCATAACGAAAAAGTTCTCTTTTTGTAACAACAATTCAGTGCATAAATTTAAATTGAAATTCCTTAAGCTTGGGCTCTTTACATAGAGTTTTGAGGGAGGCGAAACGTTTTTTCCACACATCTGTTTTTGTTACATAGTGATTGTCCCATTTTTGGGGACCCTTATGTTCTACTGTGTGTGTCCTGGTGTTGAGCAGTTTGTAAAATTCACTAGTTCGAATTTTAATCAGGTCAATTTGTGTGGTTTTGTCAAGCTGAAAATTAAAGGTGTTGCTAAGGTAAGGTTCTTTTTTGATTGGAGCCTCATTTCTTGCCAAAGTTAGCAGGTGTTTCGGGATGGCACTAATGACCTGATAATAGTGAAGAAAATTAGTCTTTTTACAGTAGTAATTGTCCAAAAAATCTTGATACGACATTAGTTGACCGGTCGATGTTAGAAGATCTTGGATTGAAAGGATGCCATTTTGATACCATTCCCTAATAAAAAAGGGTCTATCTCCAACGAGTATATCTTTGTTATTGCGTAGAATTATCTTTTGGTCTTGACTATGATTATATAAAGTTTTTAATTCTCTAACGTACTTTAGAATATTTCCATAGAACACTGGCAGTGAGGTTAGTTACCTTTCGTCATAATTACATCTTAATAAAAAACGCTTGCGAGTTAGAATCATCCATGCCTCCCAAACAATTGGACAGAATTTGCTAGTGGTCTCACCGGTTTGCCATTAAAAAAATCTTACTAGCGAAACTTTTCAAGTGGACTTAAGGTTAACTTCAAGCCCTGCACTCTGTCAGAATTTCAAAAGACCTTCCCTGGGGTGAACATGGATATTTTCTTAGGGTTATTTATTATAATTATTTAGTTAACGTTAAAGTTAAAGTTCTGATTATGACAGGCTTATTTACAAACTTTGCACTTAAGTTTGGACCTAATCAGTGACCATGGTAATGACAAAAGAAACAAATATGCAACAGTATGAAGGCATCAAAGAACCATACAATTTATGTATTCAACTTATACCCCATTCACACCAACTAAACTAGTTTAACTAAATCAAGTTTAGGTTTTTCAAATTTGTCGATTACCCCTTGCAGTCATTTTGAGAAGACAAATTTCAAACCACTTTGCGAACATATTTTGTTCAAACATGTTTTTGCCTTGTTAAGTTGTGGGGTGTGTATGGTATGAGCAACTAAATTTTAACCTTGTTTAGTTAAACCACTTTTAAACATGTTTAACAGGTTGGTGTGAATGGGGAATAAGATATTCTGCAAAACATAAATTAGCGTCACGGTGGTGTTCAATCTAACAAATAGAAGATATTAATGGCCGCACAGAGATTATTTGATGAGTGCAATAAAAGCAGTGAATGAGTGAAATAGTTTTAAACACGAGAAGAGAAATTTCATATCTCGGAATGGCCATGATATCTTCTATTTGTTAAATTATAAACACCAAAGAATTTATAATTGAAACCATTTTGATATTATGAAACCATAGCAACAGTGATCTTTTCATGTGTGAAGATAAAATGTTATTTTCGTGCAAAAACTCACCTGACTGGTATTTCATTGCTGCTAACATAATAAGTTACATTATTTCTTACCTCAATCTGTATGCACGATCAAACATTCCATCATCATTTATGCCTTCACCACTTTTGGCCCTGGCATAAGTCATAAGAGGACCCAATGGAATGCCAATAATTGCACCATTTCTTCCATAACGAAGTGCAGTTTCTTTGATAGCCAATATCGTGCGAGGACCAACAGCAAGGCGGAAAACAGGAGCAATGACGACCATTCCCAACAGAGCTCCCGCCTGAATAGTCTTGATGGTAACATGAGTGTAGAGTTCCATTGCTGGATGTTTTATTAGTCTCATGTCGTCATCAGTAAGCTTTTGACCCAGCATGTTTCTCCACCAGCCAAAGTTACTCATTATGATTTAATATAACACAGCTGTGACAAACAACAGTTAAAACAGACAATTCAATTAAGAGCTTACGATAAACCTCTAGGAAATAAAAGCCAATCTCTTGGTGACAGTTGACTACTGATAATTTACGCTTGTGGTATGTCACTTAGCTGAAAGTGAGCTGGAACTCTCTACTTGTACTCTAACCCACCCACACCACTGCTGTACTCAATAAACTGCTGTACTCAATGCTGTACTCAATAAAGCACCCCTTCGTAATTATTAATCCCACATTAAAATGGTGAAATCGGAATCAGCAACAAGAAACAAGTGTATTATTTTAGCAGCCTCTTTTACATATTAGGATAAAGTGGTCGTAGCATTTTCGTAGTGTAAAATTAAGGTAAGCAGGGCTCGATAAAAGTGCTGTTCAGTTGTCTGGGACAAGTAGATTGTCCTTCTGGGCATGTAACTTTTCAAGATACTGGACAGAACTCACTGAAGACAGAGGCTTTTTAGGGGTTTATTTAGGTAAACAAAAATAACCAGGATATTTGCAGGAAAATTAATGAGATATGGGATATTAAGATCAGGTTAACTGGACATTGAGTAGGAAAATCATTACTTTTTGAAGCTGGAATTAACAGGATATGGGATGTTTAGGCCAAAATGGGATGGTGACTGAAAAAAGTCTCACGCCCTCATAAACTTGAATTTTTATAGAGAGTCACCGCAAATTGGTCGACCCCAAATTGACAGTGATTTTGTCTTTTATTGATTCCATTCATATCTTTTATTGCACATATTTCACCTTTTATTGACTACATTCAATTTCAATTATTTTATTTTGTTAACATATTTTACACGGCCCCATAAGATATATTAGCTTTAAAACCCACCATGTTTAAATAAAAGATGTTGTTGTTGTTGTTGTTGGCATACTTAGGGCCCCCGGCCCCCTAATGGGACCTTAACCAAAGATATGACAGATATTAAAATCAAACTTTGTACAAGTACCAAAAGGTAGGGTCAGCCAGGATTTTTGGATATACAGTACATAGGGGGATTTTCAATCAGGTATATGGTATTTTGACCCCACAATTGGGCCTTTTATGGGTATAACCGTATCCCTTGATTTTCCAAATATTGGTATTTCGCATGAATTTGAGGGGAGATTTTGGGAATGAGTTTTTCTTTTCAGGTAAATTGGTACAGCACTAACCCCCATGGTCGACCCTGAAATGGCAGGGAGGCCCAAATTTCAAGTTGGAGACTTGAAGAAAACCTGTAAGTATTTTTTAATTTTGTCTAATACCAAAACCTTTAGCCAGTTTGTCAACAGTAATTTAACAATAACATATGTCACGCAATGCCAACCACAATTTTTTGTGCCAATTAAAAATCAAGTAATCATGATACCTTCTCCATGTTAGAACTGTTAGCTAAGAAAGCAGTCTAACAGCTCGTGAATGAATGCTGCAAGATCATTAATCGTGCTAGCAAACAAGTATACGAATCCGGACGAATCACAATAAACCTATCGCACGCCATTGCGAATCACCTGTAGACTACAAAGCTTTCTTCGCTTACCTTTGAAGATTCGCTTCGTTAACCAACGATAAGGTGGAAAAATCCCTGTTTTAAGGCAAGGTGGCTCAAAATTACAATATTGTACTGAAAAAACAAACAACATGGAAGGTTCGTGAATTTATGCACGCTCACGACCACGCTCACACTTTGCACACAGATGGGTACTTATGGTCAGCGGTAAGTACCATTATTGGCGGGAAATGAGCGGGCGAGGGAATTATTTGATGGGCAGCTCAGTTTTGTGAGTAAGGGCCTGATTACATGCCGATTGAAATATTAGCCTCGGCGCCAAATATGAATTTACGAGCGAAGAGTCTCAAGAGATTCAAAATGGCGCCGAAAACGCACTCCAAGCTCGATTTTCAGCCCGGGCTGAAATTGTTCCGTTTCGATTACATAGGATTTTTCAGACTTTTCAGCCCGGACTAAATTGTGGCCCGGCTGAATACTTTTCCATTTAATCGCCAATTTGATTTTAAGAGGATTTGTTTCAGAAGCCGGGCTGAAATTTCAGCCCCGCTAAGGGCCTGATTACATGGCGAATTTCAGCCCGGGCTAAAACTTCAGCCCAGCTAACCGGGCTGAAATTTCAGCCCGGTTTCTGAAACAAATCCTCTATAATTCAAATTGTCGATTACATGGACATGAATTCAGCCCGGGGCGCAATTCAGCCCGGGCTAAGAATCCTAGCCCGGTTTGAACCGGGCTAGGATTTTCAGCCCGGCCAAACGCGGCTGAAAATAAAAAAAAATACCATGTAATCGAAAAGGGATTTCAGCCCGGGCTGAAAAGTGAGCTTGGACATGCGCAGTGATTTTGTTCTCCAGGAAACAAAATGGCGGCCGCTATGAAGCGATTTCAATGGAATAAAGGAGATAAAGTAGAGAATCTTATTCGTTGTCTCGCAAATTACAAAGCTCAGATGGAGTACAAGAACATCGACTTCAATGCAGACAAGGTGAAACAGTACGAGGCCGTGAGAGAAGCCATGGCTCGCATTTATGAAGAAGAACCGACTTTATTCGGGCCGCCTGTTATTACACCAATGCCAGCACCTGTGGACCAGGTCGATGAAGGGGAGGTGGCTGAAATTCAGAGAAAACAGAAGATCGATAACGAGTTAATAAAGAAAGGCTACACTCGCGTTCAAGAAAAGTTATTTAGCGCCAAGGCTAATATTTCAGCCCGGGCTGAAGTTCGTCATGTAATCGCAACAAAATTTCAACCCGGCCGGCCGGGTTGAAATTTCAGCCCGGGTTGAAATTCGCCATGTAATCAGGCCCTAACTGGGCTAAAATTTCAGCTTGGGCTGAAATTCGCTATGTAATCAGGCCCTAAGGTTGTCTACCATTTACCCAAAAACTCCGGAAATTTCGGATGGAATGTATTGGATTGATTTTGTCTCCCTGAACGGACATTCTCTCGGAAAAACGGCATTTCTTGAAAGGTAGACCAAAATTCCCAAACGGAATTTCCGAATGGAAAATGGGCGTTCCATTTTGCTTATTTTTACTAGTTCCAGGCCTTTTGGCTTGCATCGCCTTTGATCCTACCTTCAGGGAAAAATGGAGCGAATGCATCGGGATTTGACGCGTCCCATTTACTATAACTGTCAACCAACCGGTTTCTCCGAGTAAATGGTAAACAACCTTAAATGTCACATCAAACTTAGTACTCTCTGAGGTTCAATATAATAAATCATACCGATTAAAAACAAATTTCGAGATTGAAAAGCCTCAAGAACATCTTGTGGGCAAAAAAAAAATTGAGCCAGCAGCGTTTTCCATAAATGTTACTGAAAAAAAGCAAATTCAGTACAAATGACACTAACAATTTGTAATCTTGCGTGAAACTTCGAACGTACACTAAAAGCGCATCGTGGAATTCTGCTGGTACAGACTAATATCGTGTGGAGATTGCCGTGTTGTAAAAGTCAGCTTCATACCTCACGTAACTACCGTCACAGTTATTAACTACTTATTAACGTTAGACGGTTAATAAGTTGTTTATTATATGGCTTTTTGCTTGGCTTTTGCAGGCCCGTAATCGACCCGTGGGCATTACGGGAGAATAATGTCCTAGTATTAGCCAATCAGAGCACGCGTTAGATCGGCTACAAACTCAAGTCATATAATAAGATAAAATAATGAACATGGAAAATATTTGTAGTAGTTTTTATTCACCAGTCGAAATTTAACGTGTTCTATAACTCACTCACACGTTCATTCTACGATGAATAAAAGCCGGCGCACGCATCGTCCAGAGAGGGATCTCTGTATACCAAACCTAAGCGATATATTCGCAGTTCAGAGTTCGTAATATGCATACTCCCAGACTTGGTTGCTCGCGTGAATTAGCTGAGTTCAGTTGACTCAACTGAGGATTTGACGTTTTTAATCATAGTTAAACTGAATGACTAAACCTCACTGAAACCTCTCTGGAAAGTTACGAAACTAAAATGGGGCTTTAAAATTTGAACAAAGAAGGAAAAGCGAAACTGAATTCAGATAATTTTAGTCAAATTGCGACGTCAAGTATGGCTACTTTTAGAAATCTTTGTTTATCAGCGTGTCTCTCGAAAACTACTGATGAATGTTGGATATCGAACTAAGTTGATACAACTGAATCAGTGCCTTTGCATCTTATTTCAACCTTACCCATAAAATAAATGAACGCAATAAGAATGGGAAAGAAAATCAGTAGCACCGGTAATTCAAGTCTGTGTTGCCCTATCAGCACAACTCGATAGCTCGCCATTTTCCACTCGTTTTCACTCGTTTACCGTCACGAACAATAATTATCTATGAATACTAATCTCTTTGTCAGAGTCCTTAATTCGCCTTGTCAGCGACATGAAGTCAGTCGCAGCTGTACCTGATCTCCGAGTTTGTTTCGCTGAATACAACCGAGTCAACCGAGGGCGCTATAGAATTCAATGAGATTGAATGGAGTATCAGCAATCACCCTCTTTTTATCGGATCTTCGGATCTTCCGTGTGTGGGAAGGTCCAAATGTTTAAGTCATTTTAACCTACAGCAGCGTGCTTCATCTTCCTAGCCATCCGTTCAGAAGTGTTGTAGTTTCTGCGATGGAAACATTTCGACATTGCTGGTTGTGATATCTGGCCCTGACTTGTATTTTATTCAATAATCAGGTCTTCTTATATCCAGTCTTATTTCTTAATATGGAAGTATTTTCATCCTGGAGATTTGAGTTTAGCCACCCCTTATGGTTATGACACCGCAGGAACGAGGTGGAAGAATATTAAATAAAACGAGGCACCAAGAATTCCCAGCATTCCAAACACAACTGCAGCTAAGCTCCAGTACTTAGCATTCTTGGCCCGCCACACTGCACCTTCCCTGTTGCCATCATCGTATGCTGTGTCAACCTATAAATACGTTCACGTTAGATAACGTTTTGTTAGCATTGAGTATTGTGCTCTTCAAAGAAAAAGGTAATAGAAAATATACTTAACAATACTAATGAAATAGTAAATCTAAACGGCTCAATCAGGTTGATTTCTTTCACCGCATGGTTTGGAAACGTCTCTTGTTTTTTATGCGCGTAAATTCGCTTTAATCCTGGAGCACGACTAGTTGAAAAATAATTGATATGCATTGACCTTTATCTGATTAGACATTTGTGCTTTCAATCCTTGAAGAAACCTTTATATCGCTGACAAAGACGAGTGTTTAATGATTAAGTCACGCTTTGCTTTCGAAAGCAACAGGGGACATTTCATAACAAAATCATCGGAGACAGCAAACTATGGCAACTACAATAATAAATTCATAGGGGGATTGCACACATTAACTTTATCTACCTCTACATCTAAATCTGTCATCTGCAAAGGGTTTTTTCCCATCACCGCAGAGGTAATCGATGTAAGGGAAAAATAGAAAATAAATGTAGCTAAATCACCATAAAGAGACGGATTGGCGCTAAACGTCTCAATTCTCGGTTGGTCAGCAGGAAGTGAGAACCACTCAGGTATAGTACTTGCATGAAAACTGAATGACTTAAAAAAGTTGTTTTATACCTGAAGCGCGCAGATGAATCCCACAAAACCCAGAGGTAAACAGCAGCAGATCATTGCAATGAGTGCTAAACAGAGGTGATTATCTGGACGTGGAATTAGTCGAGGAGGCGTTCGGTTGTATGTTGAATAACGGGATTTTCTTCTAGGATCGTCCTATGATGAGCAAAGTAGAAACAAAGATGTCAGTTCAAGAGATCGTGATCTGTTCTACTATGATTATCAGTTGAGTAAGGCGCGACGGAGCTTTGGTGACGAAGTGTTGGACTTAAAATTACGGTGTTGCCACGGGCAACTTTCCTCGTTTCGAATGATAACAAATGATAGTCGCCCTGCCAAATTCGCACGATTTGTCGACTGCCAACGGCATTACAGGCCAACAAGTTACCACTGGAAACGGAGCCAGTTGCCCTTGAAAACAACACAGGTTGAACGTCAAACCCTGGTCACCAAACGTTCGTCGCGCCTTACTCAACTGATAATCGTAGTGAAAAAAGAAATATCAAGCACGAGTGCAAAATGTGACATTAAAATGTGATTGGATGAACTGAGTAAACTAAAACAGACGGTTATTAATTCATAGACTTCTTCTGGCTATACCGCTGAGATGACGCTCAGCTAAATGCAACTAAATTTTTACTTAATCCAGTCCAAATGTTTTCTATGTTAACCGATTACCCATAAATTGGTGAATTGAAGAAAGAACGAGTAAAGCTTCTACTGAAAGAGACGATCTTGGGATGTTTATTTCGGGCTCACACAGTGTAAAGTGTGCAATTTCCCCTTGCAAGGTGTATTACCCTCAGAAATACACTGACCCGTTCTAATGGTATGACTGTGACGTGAACTGGGCCTTGTGTGTCTTCATCAGGTGGCCAAGCAAGCGTATCTAGTTCTATTGTGGAACCTGGCAGAGGTGTAACTTGGCCTTCCTCCTCCTCTTCTTCGTCTTGTTCCGTCGGGGTGAGTGATGACCGTGTTATTCTGTCAACTTGTAAAGTGGTGAGGTTTTGTTGTTTGGCATTTCCATTGGGCAAAACTGCAAATAAAAGTACTGATACGATCAGCTAAACGTTACAGTATCTTCTTGGAGAAATTGAAAAGCAAATACCGCCAGGGGCTAGGCCAATAAAACCGCTGAAAGCGTACGTCGGATGTGGAGCCTTCATTATTGAAGTCTTTTGTTCCATATGGAACTCAAAGGCCCAAGTAAGTCAATTCTTGGGGAAAAATGGCACAGATCTTTTACGATCTGTAAAGACCCACGTAGACTTATACCCCATTCACACCAACAAAACATGTCTAATTAAACAAAGTTTAATGAAACGGTGTTTAATCAAACATGGTTAACTGATCAACCCGCTCACACCGAACAACAAGAGCTGACAACAACCGCAGCCTCATGTTCATGCTTAGCCTTACGTTCGTGTAATTGTCTTGCAGCTGCCGTCGTCTCTGTCTTCAAAGCCTGCAGCTCGAAGATATGCCGCAATTTGTAGTCATATAGGCTATTTTCTTGTGCATGATTTTAGCTGGAGCTGGATATTCTCGTCTCCCCACTTTTCAAGTAACAGGAGGGTTTCTTCGTGCTCCCAAACTCTTCCGCCAGTTTTGGTTTCTGCCGCCATTTTGAATGTGTTCTATTAAACACGATTGTTAAACTACCTCGCGAGGTGGTTTTGTTAAACATGGTTTTAGACGTGTTTTGTTAAACGCGCCCGCAGTGTGAACGGCCAGTCTTATTAAACTGTTTATCAAAACAAGTTTTAAACATGTTTAAGCTTTGGTGTGAACGGGGTATTAAACACTGTTCGCGTCAACATGTTAAACATATTTAAAAGTGGTTTAACTAAACAAGGTTAAAACTGAGTCGGTCATACCGTGCACACTCCACAACTTAACCTGTTGGATTAAAATATGTTGGCAAGGTGTTGTGAAATTTGTCTTCTCATATGACTGCAATATAACAAATTGGAAAAACCTAAACCTGATTTAGTTAAACTAATTTAGTTGGTGTGAATGGGGTATTAGCTTAAATCCAATTTGGCTTTCATAAGATAGCTTTTTAGAGCCTGAGACACAATCTCAAAGATCAAGCTGTTTTCTTTTGGACAAAGACAGCAACTTTTCTTGGACAGTTTTGTCCAAGAGGGGAAGGTGCAATGAGGTTTGTGACGTGACGCACCAACCCTTGAGACGCAACCCGTTCGTGACGTGACGCACCGTCCCTACGTGACGCACCAACCCTTGAGAAAGGGCCAGACCACAACACCAGGAACTACGTGCCCTACTCTTTGCGATAAAATGTTGATTTGCCTTTTAATTTAGAGGCGGATATAGATGCCTTATCAAAGGAGGGTCTAGGTTGGGCTTAGCATGATAACCGAGAATTAGTCAAAGGTTTAACTGTCAGGTGATAAACAACTGAGATTAAAAATTATCAAAATTTATACCGAAAGCTGAGAAATGGGTTGGAAGTTTAACTACTTTTAACTCATGGCTGAGATATCGCCGAAAATTTAAAACAATAACTGTGATAACTCCAACACGAGTGAAATTAGTTCGGATGTTATAGCTACAAGCTTCGAGAATTCCACTAACAAATACAAATGTAAGTAAAGAATGATCATCGCAGTCTATTTTCCAATTTAAGCAATCGGAAAGAAGAAGCCTGAAAAAATTCAGGGCTTCAACGTGATTCGAAAACCTGACCTCCGCGATACCGGTGCGATGCTCTACCAACTGAGCTATGAAGCCACACATTGGGAACGAGGTAAATTTATTGAGTTCATATCTTCCCGTGGAGAATGAAATGATGTAATGTATATACGAAATAATTCATATATATGAACTGCGGTTGTAGATGAAAGTAAAGAATGATCATCGCAGTATATTTTCCAATTTAAGCAATCGGAAAGAAGAAGCCTGAAAAAATTCAGGGCTTCAACGGGATTCGAACCCATGACCTCCGCAATACCGGTGCAATGCTCTACCAAAAACCACACATTGGGAGCGAGGTCAATTTATTGAGTTCATATCTTCCGGTGAGGAATGAAAATACGAAATCATTCATATATACATTACATAAAGACAAATGTGTTTCAAATGAGATATTTCACAAATCCAAATTCTCAGAATAATCATGGTCAGTGAACACAAGAAACAAGACAATTTTGGTTAACATAACTGAGACCTGCAAACATTGCTGTAGACTTGCTGGGAAAATTTCTATAAAAGGAAACTGGACTACGTAATGTTCAAAAGTCACATGTACGCGCAGTTCTCTGATCTGCAAGCTATTTTTCCAACTTCATTGGGTTTCCACATAAGTTTCAGGCGCTGGTCAACACCGTTTTTCACCGTTTCACGAAAATTGGTCAGATTTTTTAGAAAATGTTAAAGTCAAAAACATCTCCCCGTGGAAGCATGACTCCGGACCACCGGCTTGGACCTTCGACGCTCGTTGTTTCGGAAATCGGTTACCATCTATAAAACTTGATATTCGCGCCTGAGTTTATGGAAGTATCTGAGATCGAATTTGCTTCAGTCGTTTTCAATAGGGCGGAAACAATCACGATCCAAACAATTATACTTTGGTTTGTCGTGGCAGACCAGCCAATTTTATCTCTGCGTGAAATCATGACAACACGTAACATGCAGATTTGAGGATCATGGTAGCCGAGCAAAAAACTGATTCGAATTTATTTCGATTTACTACGTGCAGCTTTGAAAACAGCAGCAAACGTGAAAAGACATGAAAAACAAAGCAAAACTCTTTACCTCCGTTAAGTTCCATTCCACTCGTTTGATCCACCACCTTCTGTCAGTTCTTAGCCAGTTCAGGGCAAAAATTATTCCTGAAAATATCCCAAAAGATATATAGAGTTACTTGCGGCCAACGCAAAGTTTTATTATCACATAACAGCTGGAAAACGAACAAAATGGAACTGTCATAAAGGCACATTATTTTCTCGTCGAATAAACTATTGCAGAATGTACATGCTGACTAAACTTTATGCGTAATTAGAATTTTTGACAAAGATTGATGAGTTTTTAAGTATTAACGTGTGATAACTTCTTAGGATAAATGTAATATTGCGCCTGCCAGTTTTTTACAAAAACCCGTCGGTTCTGATCAATGTGCCATCTATAAGGAAAGGAATGGTTGTAAATTAAAACCAGATTCTGAACGGGGCACTACACATGAGGCCTTTCAGATATTACCAGAAAGCAAGAGAAATACGAAAATGTC
Source organism: Micromussa lordhowensis (assembly GCA_964020085.1). NCBI lineage: Eukaryota > Metazoa > Cnidaria > Anthozoa > Scleractinia > Lobophylliidae > Micromussa > Micromussa lordhowensis. Next base: position 45,999,424 of record OZ026595.1, on the reverse strand, counting down.
GACTTAAGAAGTGAGCGATTTTGACGAAAACCATATGAGATGAGAGATCTTTACACCTTTAAAACCGTTTTGTTTTAAGAGCTTTAGCACGCTAGAGTTTAAAAAGAGATTTTTAGCATCGCTTGGTTTCAACAAGAGGCTGAGTTCGTGAATTGTAAAGAATAAAAGTATGACTTTGAGAAAGTTGTACATGGAATAGTTTACTTTCATCAGTATACTTTTACTAGTTATTGTGTATCCTTCAGTAATTTATCACTTAGCACTAAAATGTGGTTATTGATTCTGACGAAAACCATATGAGATGAGATGACTTTGAGAAAGTTGTACATGAATAATTTACTTTTACATACTTTTACTAGTTATTATGTATCCTCAGTAATTTATCACTTGAGCATGAAAACGGAAAATTAAAGAAATGAATATGATATGAAGTTAAAAGAAATACAAACATAAAAATATGTTCTGAATTTTGGACATTTAAAGCTCTTAACATTGGCTGTGAACTGAGATGAACTGAACTTCGTAATTAGAGCTTTCTTGAAAAAAGCTGTAACAAATGCTTGAAAGATAAACATTTGCCAGAGATATAAATAATGAAGAATGCGAAAATTTCAGGAAATTCGAGTCCACTGACGATGCTCTTTCGTTTCCTCGGCAGCACGAGAAGTTGTTTATAAACACAACAACACGTGACGTATGTCTTAACGGTTGCTGCTCGTATTGATGATATGATATGCACAGTTGCCTTCTGAGTCAATATCACTATTATTTTTGACGTTCGTAGTGTCAACAATCGTTCCCGTAAGAAGTTGAATTCCATTGAAGTTAACTCAAGCGGCAGAAAAAACAACTGAACGAAATAGCCTAAGGTTTCTGTCGGAAGTGACTTCATAAGGGAAAACGGAAAGAACGTTTTTCGACGCGGGAAAAAAGTGCAATAGCGTCTGTTGCTAACATTTAGCCTGATGCAAATTTCACAGCGAATGTATAAAGTGTGTCTGCTGGTAATTGCTAATTCGTACTATTCTTTTCTCGACGGGTCAGTAATTCAAAACAAACTATACTGAAAGGCTTCTCCAGACAGACTGAAAATACCCAGTTGCTTTACTCAAACAGTCCTGCCTGTGCCTAACTTGACGGCAGGGGACAAAAACGCTGGCTGAATCAGCTGCAGCTTCTGAATTTTCAAAATCTTGATCCTTTTGTTATCTTTTGTCGCTTAATAAACTACTGTCTCAGTGTAATCGACTTTTCTTTGCGTTCGACCTTTACACAACCGTGCTCGAAAGTTTCCTCGAAGACTAGTGGAAGAACTTCGTCGAAGCACAAAGAGAACATTTTCCGTAATCCCGTGGCTTCAGACAGGATTATGAGAACTTTTCCACTACAAAGAACTGTTCGCGTGACCCTACCAACTAGGGGTAACGCTTTTCAGCTCGTAAAACATAACAGACAGTGGATACAAGTTTATGGTATAAACGTGCAATATACCTCGTACTCATTTGTGGAGTTTCCCTTTGTCCTCAAGTCATACGAGTCTATTCCAGTAATGTGTTAACATATTTTTCCTTCCTACAACACACAGCTGTTTTATACAGAGTCTCCATTGTGCTGATCCGGCGTCAATCGTAAAGACGACGATTACCATATAATTGGCCTGTGACGTCGTCGTTTCAATATCAGCCCGCTAAATTCTTCATCAGGCATTCAAGCATAAAAATAATAAGTGTTACTTTTCATTAAACTAACATGGATGTTATGAACGCTATTTGTAGCATTAGAAAAATTTCTGTCGCATACCAATAAATTAGTACTTTGAAAGTAGTTATTATTATAGGAAAATAGGCCAAACTTACACTTGTCATTTTCTCTGGAAAATACTTAAAAGTGATTCCACTGAAACTGAAAAGTTACACATTTCTAAAACTTAGGCTACGAGCTTAGTCCGTCGACCCAGGATTTTTTCTCTCGAGGTTAACTCTCGCGTCACCCACGAAAGACTAAGCGAAAGAGGAAATACAACATTTATGTTACGAATCTTGCTAACTGGGGCCATCCTGCTCTCATTTGCGCAGTATGGATGACCGTTTCAGTAGCTATTTTACCCCTGTGGTTTTTCTTCAGAACCCACAGGCAAGTAATCATGTAGGGGAACTAAAATTTCTAAAAAGTTATTCCTTGTATTAAAATGCTGGAGGTATTCCACAAAAGAGGCTTTAATCTTACAATGTACGCTATTTTAATTGAAAAAGAATTAATAAAGATAAGAAGAAAATTAAAGAATTCTCTACGCAGATAACCAGGTTTTCCCAAAACATAAAATAGGGGGAGGGGATAAAAACGCCTAAGTGGGTTAATCACATGGTTATTTTGACGTCATTGTTTTAAAATGCTTTCTGCCCACACTAAACGTAGAGCCGGCATATTTTTAATACCTCCGGTTTAAGGGGCGTTTTCGAAAAGTTCCGTTCTCGGTGGGCAATTTTCCGGATTCAGCACGAGCAGAGCCGGAGTGAATTACCGATTACTATCTAAAATGTTGTTATTTATTTACTCCTTTCAGGAGACAAGCATTATTCAAACCTTTGTATAACTTACCATCTTTTTATTTTATTATTTTATTCATTGAACTTTCCTTTAGTTAATTCGTCGAACTTAATTATTAACATCACTTTACAAGTTTTTAAGCTTAAAAGTAATTTGATGGATATCAGCGCAGACACGGGTAAAATCCATCCGTAGTTTCCAGGTCATGTTTGGCGAGTCATTTGTGGTAATACCAAGGCACATTGCATTCACGAGAGGTCCCGTATGTTTTGTACTTATACTGATCCAGGCAGTCACCGCCTGCTAATCCAAACACGTCAGCCTGACTGTTATACTGCTTGTCCATACCAGCTGATCTCCACTCTTGTTTATATCTGACAGTCAATAACAAAGACAATAAAATACGATATTTTGCAACGTCAGCACGTACATTTATAATCACTATAAGCTAGTGAATGAAATAATCTTATTGAGGTCTGTTTTGAATACAGTGTTTTATTGGCTATACTTTGGAGTGGTTTAATATTCGGCAGTATTTACGCAGCCGTTGTATACGAAACAAGAAAACAAAATTGCAGGTGCATGAAAATGTAAGAGTTGCTTATCAGGGAGCCACGACCAGATGCTAATGGCCGCTGGCAAATTAAAACAGATAAATATCTAGACCATAAAGTAATACAATACACCAAGGCAAGAGACGGTGATCAAGACCATGAAATAATTCAAAAACTTTGTCACAGAAGGATCCCCGTCTTAGACGAAGGTCCACCTAATCCCCCTCCCCTCCCCCCATACCCACGCACCCCCCTTGTTGTCAATATTTCTTGTGGTTGAAATAAAAGAGAGGCTTGTTTACCTGTTTCTTGTGATTTGAAGCGGTCTTTTGGAACATGACCAAAGGTGTCCAGGAGGGCGGCCTCTTCGTGGGTACAAACTGCGTTTGAAACCGAACTCCAGGAAATTTTCTCGAGCTTTTAATAATTCTATTGAAAAGCGTTGCATCGTAGCGGAGAGGCCAAAATTATTTTATTACTACAGTAGCCATTCACACTTTACCAGCAGGTATCAATTTTGGTTTTGGCTTTATCTCATACTGATAAGCACCTGAACTCTGCTAATTTTAATATAGGATAGTTTATGAAATATCTCTGTGACTGGTGCTGGGTCAACCGGAAGTGATTGATAATCGAAATTAAAAGTGCAGCTCCTTTTTTAACTACTCCTAAAATGCTACAGAATTCTGAAAGTTCCGAACACACAGCATGAAGCAGCGATTGAAAATTAAATAATTGGTGGAAATAATATACCCGAAAGAAGCTACTTCTCCGACAACACTGACATGTAACGCCATACAAGATAACGACCAGACCGGAAGTAACACCTGCTGTGTTATTAACGATTATGATTATAACATATGTCAGTTTTAAAACATGAAGCAAAGATATCAGTAAAGAGAAAAAAAGACAGTTCACAATTTCGTTATCTTAACGAAAACCTGATTATTACGACAAAATTCATCAAGAATATATGAAGAATATTCGATCACTTGCTTGGAAGAGTCACGACTCCTAAGCGCCAAAGTTACCGCATCATAATGGTCCATAATTGCTTCGGCTTAAAGCTTTGAGGAATTAGAATTCCTCATTATAATATAATGGAATTGCTCTACTGTATAACTTGCAATTGGTGGAAATACGAAATAGCGTAACTGATTGGATCAGTAGTTCTGATGATAAATTTTGTACACACTGAAATCCCAAGACGGAACACCAACAACGGGTTTTCAAGATGGAATTTTAAGGGTTATTAAACCGAACTATTCGGCCGGCTTCAACTGTGTCATCAGCGAAGAAACGTAAATAAGTCCTAACTGAATAAACTTACGTTCTTTGAGACCAGACAGAGCGGTAATTCATGCTTGCAATCGACGATGTTCAAATAAGTAGTCACTCGATTTAAAAATAGAGATATTTGCAGTTGTTATGGAATCGAATTACGTAAGCTTCTCGCCGATTGTGTGGGCGGCCGCACAGTGTCACTTGTCAGTCACCCTCTTCTCTGCTGAAGCTCCCTAGGATGCCGGGAAATGATCCGGGCGAGGGTTAGGAGTCTTCGGGTAGCGGTGACAAAGGGAGCATCTACTTGCAATTTTAACGTCATATTATGAACAGAAGAAAACGCGGAAAAGCTGAAAAAATAGGTTGTCGATTTTGATCCTGGAGCCCAGTCTCTACGCAATGTTTGAGACCGATTCAAATATCAGTTACTAGCTTACGGTTTGTTAACGCCTACATGGATAAGACAGGTCTAAGTGATACAGTATCAAGAGGCTAGCGATCAACCCTGTTTGAGGTAGGCAGCTAAGTAACTCTGAGGTAGCAAGGTAGATAGGTAAGTACGTCAGGAGCCCATGACCTCCTGGTACGTACAAAAGTAGGTAGCTAGAATAAGATAGGTAGGTTAAGTCATAGTCTTGCACTAAACAGGGGCGAATTTAGGGGGGGGTGGATTGGTTGGGTAGGGAACCCCCTTTTGCAGAAGCATACTATAATCTAAAAATTAAAAAGATTGTGAATATGAATGGCAAACCTTAAACAAACACTTTGGAGAAGTACCTCATTTTATTTCTGGTCCTGGTAAAACTTTTCAATTGGGTATCAACTCTTTGATTTCAACAATTTGTGAGCTGACCCATTGATTCTGCAGCCCTAAGGTACCAGATACCCCCCTTACTCCCCTTCCCCCCCCCCCCTCTCTCTCTTCTTGAAAAATCCTTAATCCGCCCCTGCTAAAATCCCCACATGTGCCAAGGATAAACATTGTCATTGTCACCGGGCGCTTGAGAAACTCTTGACATGGTCTTTCGAGTTTCGCGGCCGTATTTTAGCGGGTGACAGGCTTCATTTTGAGAAAGACACCCTGCCGTAGATCGACCACTGAGCAAAGTCGGTTCCTAATATGTTGTGTTTTGGCTTAAAGTCAAAGAACTTTACTATCATCAGTCCCTCTTTCAACCCACAAGGAATTACTGAGTACCTGCGAATGGTGTATTCAGCCCTAGTGCCAGAAGTAAAAAGGATGCGGGTAACCTCTGAAGGACCAGCATGCCATTTCAGGAGAGGGGAAATTTTGCTTGTCAGTTACAAGCTACGAACCAGGTGCTCATTTATCATCTTGTGATCTTTAGGAGGGAAAAAACTTGACCTTTTACCTTAGATGTTGCAAAGATATGATGCAAAGAGCAAATTTCTGTTACCTTATCTGAGTGGCAAACGATGCCGCATAAGCTCCGCATTGAGCTGCTTCCTTACTTCCACGACAACGAAAGTAATCATCGCAATTCGTTGCCCTCGCCGCCTGCATGTCATTCAACGCCTTGGCCAAGTTTTTCACCGCACAGACGATCTGTTGGGGAGACCCACGGTAGTTGGAGGCTGCAGTTTTCATCCATTGTGGAACTGAATCGGGCAACTCTTCTATCCACTTAGGAAGCGCTCGGCGGGAAAGCCAAAGGTTTCGGCTTTTCTCTTCTTCGATTTCACGGTCAAAGATTTCACGGCCGAGAGTAATTTTCAAAGGGAGAAAACACACGGTAAGTATAAAGATTGCTGCGTAAGGCACAGAAAACTTATTTTGCCCTATCATTGTTCTTTGTTCAAAAGTTTAAACTTATAGTAGCGAAGAGGCGAGAACAAAGCTAGCTTAGTTCGGTCTTTAACCATGAACCGTAAGTGAGGAACTTATTGTCAAGATCGTCGATTTATACGTTCCTGGTTTTAATTAATGATGACTTTTCTCCAACTCACAGCCTCGCGTTCTTCATTAAGGTCCATTAAATACTACTTAGGCAGAGAAATTAAGATTTTAATTAAGGTTGAACTTCACGATTTCTGTCGTTAGAGATCATTCTGGAAGACAAATTACATCTTTTATAATCTTCTGAAACACTAGAAAGTTCAGATGTCTTAAAATAAGCTGACAGATAACTTACCCTTTTCATTTCAACGGATCCCTAAAGGAGCAAGGTCTATATATTAAACGCTGGAATCAGAGGCCAAACTATAATTTATCATAGCTTACGGATGCAGATGCTTCTAAATTTAACTGATTGTTGCTTCTTCGTTAGCTGTTTTAGGCGGCGTTTAAAAGCCTAAGAACTGACAATGAAAAATGAAAATGTCTTAATTTTGAAAAATTGGAAAAAAAGTCACGCTATGAATAAAGAAATTAAAATTAACAGGAAGCAAGAGAGATGCAAATCTGCTATCACACTGCTCTCTAAGAGCCAGAATGAAACTACATTACACCGCTGAAGAACTGATCTCAACTTTACTGTTAAAAACCGAATTATTTCCACAATTAGACGCGCGGACTTTAACCTGCTTAGCCCCGCCTTAAACATTTCACCTGCTCCGTATATAACGGCCATCGTTTAATAGGTTGTCATCTGTTGAAGACGCGAAAACGAATGCATAGAAACTGGTTTAACGTGCTACTTGCAAACAATGATTAATCTTTTTAAGGTGACATTTCTTCTATTGCATAACTTCCTTGTTTTTCAAAACTTCTCGTCCCCTGATTTTGCCGGACCGCCCTTCATGCCAATGATTTGTTTGAATTCGTAGAAATTAAACCGAGGGGATCTTAATGGGGTTAACTCAGTGAGCCTTCAACAGACAAATGACCTGAAAATAAACCTTCAAATCAGAACATTTTCACTGTCAACCGTCAAAAGTCTCACCTTTAGTCGCTCAAAGGCTTACACAGAATTAAAGAGGATATCAAATATACTAGATCAAGTTCAGATCGGTTTAAATTTTCCCGAATAAATCAACTTACACACTGGTTCGTTCCAATTTGTTCTCACTCATTCAAGTCATCTACCGCAGACAAGAGGAGCATGAAGCGGTTCCGAGATATGGGCATAAAATGAGGCGTCGACAAAACCAGGACCGGACCGCGGACCGGATCACGGACCGGATCACGGACCGGACCACTAACCGGACCACGGACCGGACCACGGACCGGACCACGGACCGGACCACGGACCGGACCACGGACCGGATCACGGACCGGATCGAAAAAAAATTTCAAAATTCAAAATTCAAGATTTTGCAGAGCAAATTACACTAGTAATATTCCTTTGTTCCTTTAAAAATTGGTAAAAATAGGACGAACGTATGAATCGAAACACGAAAAAGAGTAACACACACTAAGTATAGGTAATCATACGGTTTCGAGTTCAATTTGGAATTAATTTGCACGAGTGAGGTATTCAAAAAGCTGAAATTGCACGAGCCGCTTCGGTAAGCGCAATTTCAGCTCTTTGAATAACTCACAAGTGCAAATTAATTCCAAATTGAACGAGAAAAACCGTATGATTACTAATTGCTGCCAATAGGCAGCCTTCATATTCTTGAAGTCATCAAAAAATTTTGGTTCGACGGCTCAACCCATCGTTCGCATTAAGAAACAGCCAATCAGAAATCCTGGACTCATGGAATGTGCTCGCGCGTATATTTGAACTTCACTGTCCTAATTTTCCAGATTTTCATGTCTGTTGTATTTTCTTGGCGAAACCTTGACTCTGATCAACTGTATTTATAACTTTCTGCGAGCACATGCGATTTTCCGCAGAGCGAGCACGATGTACTTGCCAATTTTTCTTATAAGACAGCTGCTGATTGGCTAGACTGCGCCATAAAACAGAAAACAATAGAGCTATAAATCTTTATTACATTATCTTTAGTATGTAAAACTAAGCTCAGGAATTACCTTTATAAGGACGCATTGGATTTGCAATGTTATCAAAACTGAACAACAAAAAGGGTCAACAATTTCAACAGCTTTATTCAGCAGCTACAATTATCGATTGGAACGATCATCTCTCTTCCGAAGAATGATTCTTAACAGGAGAGAAACAGAAACATCTGAAACAAAAAGTCAACAGGAACATTATTATCATACGGTGTCACGATCTCATGGATCACAGTTAGATCATGATTTCCGTCACGCAAGGTGTCACGTGCGGGGTTTTAACCTTTCAATACGCTTTATACATTCTGAGAAAGCAACAATTGCATTTTAGCAAATTGTTGACCCTTTCTCAGAAAACAATAGTGTATTTAAGGTGACAACTCCTGGAGTAAAAAGTATGTACGTATGCATGCTATAAGTATAGAGACATGTATGTGATATATGCTTATATAAGAATACAGATAATCGTTGAAATAAAGACAATTACTGTCGTACCAGTCCGCGTTTTACTAGTCCGCGTTTTACTAGTCCAGTCCAGTCCAGTCCAGTCCTCGAAATACCATATACCTTCTGGAAGATCCTGGCAATCTCCTGTCTTATTCCACTTGTACGCTCTGCAGACCTATCGCTGACTCATTCCCAGGGCCCTAATCTCCAGGCAACGAGTTTGACGTCACAGCCAGATGTCGAAGCTCTTCGATTTCCTCTTTTGGTAAAACGTTCGTTCGACTCAGAATATTTCTTCGTTGTCAAATCACTGGTGTTTTCAGCGATTTTCACGGGTAAGTTGTAATAACTATGGGGATTTTATAGCCCACCAATACTGATTTCAGAGAAGAGGCTTGTTGAATCGACCATGTTATATAGATTTCGTGATGATACGGGCTTTCTGACACCGTTTCAGCGGGTTTGCTCAACTGTTCTCTGGCATAAACTTCCACTTTTCGTCAGGTTTGTAACCTATTTCTGCGTGAAATTGTGCCACTGATATTGCTTTTTAAACTTTTAACCGAAGCAAATACATTTGTTTGTGTTTCGTAATCCCTTCAATTTCTTCTTCGTTGGATATGTTAATATGTTCGCAATGTAACTTCACTCGTCTTTACGATGTGTTTCTTCATTGAGAAGGCTTTTTCCTTGTAACGAAAGCTTACCATACATGTAAATTTCTGGTTTTTCTACTGGATCTGCAAATAATCTGGTGAAAGCCCGGTCTTATCAAGGAAAGATCAATGTGGCTGTGCTCGCAGGGTATTAAAATATTTCCAAAGCGGATTCAGTCAACCGAGAAACTGGTTTTGGGCAACCTCGCATTTTTAAAAGCCCCTCAAATTCTTCCATATATGAAACGATTGGTACTTGCGGCTCTGTTTTGGCTTCAGTCTCTGTTAAGTTTAGGCTGGTCGATCGATACAATTGCTGGTTTTCAGTATCACGCCATTCAAAACAGACCAAAATAAAAAATCTAAACCGTTCAAAAGATTAAGTCCAGAATCTGGAAATAGAAAGAAGGTACATATGCAAAGACTCTCGCCAAGATTCAGATCACAGCAATTTTTCTCATGGAAGATATGCGAAGAAACGTTTTCCCCAAATTTATAGAGATTTGTATGGAGACGCCATGCTGGTGCCCATGTACATGGGCACCAACATGGCGGCCGGAAACCAGCAGAAACATCTGTCACTGAGTTTTGCTACGAAAGAGTGAATTTATCTCTCGAATAACTCAAAAACATAACAATAGTACTTTATTCTAATACAAGAACTGTTCAGATAGCAGAATTCCCCGAAATAAGTCACCTTTTAAACCAACATAACAGCTCTCTCGCCCGTCATGTAAATGTCACGTCACGCAGAAGCTTAGAAATTCAAGGGTAGTCTATCACTAAACCAAGAACCCATTCGGAGTGAAAATATGTATGAATATTAGTTTTTAGCTGCTCTCATACAGCATGAAAGTAAAATTTCAGGAGGATCAATATTTCTGAAGTTTAAAATTTAGTGACGTCATGTGAAAACCAGCAATATGTAGCAGTCGTATAAAGAAGCCCTGTGAGGGGGGAGGGGGGGAGGTCTTTATGTCCCCTGTCTGAGGGCCCAGTTATATGGTCTCGGGTACCCGAGACAACCCTTCCCCTGAGGTAACTTTATCGAGCGTTTATATGTGAAAACATAGTTCCAGTAGGCCGAGTCAAAGTTAACCCAGCATGATTATTCATAAACCTTACTGAATAATTAAATGTGCAAATATCCCTCTTTCTTTGGGTTTTTCTCGGTCATTCGATCACAGTGGGTTTTGCCGAGTTAATTTTTACTTCTTTAATACGAATTTCTGCTATAAATCCTAAATCTAAGCATTACGTGACATTCGCCACGCCGAGTGATGTCCCGGTCAGGCGAGCCAAAGCGTTTATATGTAGAAAAGTTGTCCCGCTTGCCAGGGTTACCCTACCTGCCGAGGTGAGACAACTTGCCCACCCGAGTTGTCTCGCCCCCCGAGACGAGTTGGCGATCCTAATGTAAACGGCTGGTTGAATTTTAGAAAGAAACAAGCTAAATGTTACCTCGGCCAGGGTAGCTCGGGGGGAGGGTTGTCTCGGGTACCCGAGACTATATAACTGGGCCCTGAGTTTCAAATCTTTTCGCATCACAATTTCGGAAGGTTTGCATGTCGCTGTCGGAATTTCGTCCAATATCGGAAAATGTTTGCTGTGATATTTAAAAAAAGTGAACACTTTGATTTCATTTTGACATGTAGATTGTGTAGCCACCAATCAGATGTGAGATAAAACCGCAAAATAATAAACAAATTAGGGATGTCTCCATCATTCACGAAACCACAATTTGATCTTTTTTCCTTCCAAAAATTTTCCGTTAACCTGTAGTTTTTTAAGTACTAATTTAACCTGTTCTATTTGTGGAAGCAAACCGGAAATTCGAGCGACTTTAAATGACATGTGGCTCAAACCTGTACACAAGGACTTGCAGCCCAAGGCTTAAGACCAGACATCTCTTCTATATTCAACTTCATCCGTTGCTATGTTTGGCGATAAAAATTATAAAGAACCCTTATAACTCCAAACTAAAAAGATCAATTTCTGTGGAAAGTGAGAAGGTTTGGAAAAAAACGAGGGTAAGAAGCAAAATAAATAAACAGCAGAAGATTCTTTTTTTTTGGAAACAATATGCAGCTACATGAAATAATGCATGAGATTTTCCAGAATTAAAATTTAAAGATTACCTTTTTGTGTACCAGAATTATGGGTTTCAGTGAATAAACCAATATGTTTGGTAAAAAAGAAGCTTCCAATGAGAGTACAAGGGAAAATAAAAAATCTTTTCAAGGATTTGGCAGAAATGCAACAGGGAGAGACTGAAGTTTGGAAAGCAGCTACATCAAGCACAATCTACTATGCAAGTTACGTATTTTCTAACAACTTCGCAAAATTTGAAGGCAAGACCGGCATCATTAAGATACATGTATGTCCTTTCATAAGACAGACGTGTATGATGATTTTGCTCATCTTCAACGCTATGAATTCGGCCATGTACATGATTAAAAAAAACAAAAATTTCTCGAACTTGCAACAGCAGACATTCTACCGTGCCTGCCCCTACAATCAAAAGAGCAACACTATAAATAGCTGTACATTGTACATGTGAATTACATGTATTGCAAATTTCAGGCTCTCAATTTTTCATGTCACTTTGACAATTTTGATGTGGCGGTTTCCAGGTGATAATGTCTGAATTTGCAAAGTGGTTACAAGGCTTTGTAATGTGAAAACTACAGGGTAACAATGGGTTGTGGAAGGCAAAGTGATCAAAGCGTAGTTTTGTGACTGATTGTTTTGTCTATTTCATTTTTTTGTGGTTTTATCTCGCATCTGATTGGTGGCTACACTGACAATAGATATCAAAGTGTTCATGGTTTTTTGACTTTCACAGTAAGTATAGAATGTTTTATGTGAATGTGTTCTCATAGTTCTGTCTTGTAATTTTTTGTTTAATAAAATCTAGTAGTTTTCCCAATTACTTCAGCGAAAAAATTATCTTGATTGAAGTCATTGAAGGACAAGCCTCAAAACATAGGCAATTGCAGAAACGTGAGAGGACTGGGAAAGAGTATGGTTGTTTTCCGTTTGTTTGAAAAACTAAGATATTCAAATGAAAGATCAACTTAATTTGAGAATATTTACCAAGAATAGAAGTATTTAGAGAAGGAAAATGGCAAAATGGTAGCTCTTCAAATATCACCTAAAATAGAGAGTTTGTATGGATTGGGTAGACAAGCCACAAAATTATAAGGATTTGTATGGAATTTTGCAACTTTTGAGATTCTCCCATTTGAACAATTTTCAACTGAAAACTCTCAAACTTGGCTGGGTAGCTTTTCATTCAGTAACATTTCAGTTGAAATGTTTAGATTTTCAATCTAATCAATATAAGAAACTCGTCCCAGTCCTCTCACGTTTCTGCAATGGGCTATTCAAGAGATGTTTGACTGAGTTTTGAGCACTGTGAATACATCTTGGGGGTGTTTGTGCTTCATATTTTATCAAAACTGGACAAGACTTTTAAATGAAAGAACTGTATCATCTAGCAATACAATTCAGAGTCTAGCTACAATTAGGACGGCTAAGATGTGTATATTTTTTTTCGATTTTGAAGTGCGGGTCACCAGTCAAGCCCGCCACACTGAAAGTAACGAATGGCAATTTGCTGGCCCATTTGGCTAGTCTACTCATCTACATACAACACTTCTTAAAGTACTCTTACTGAACCCTTGATAGTTCATAACGACGAGAGTATGTTTTTCTGCTAATTATTCAAAAACACAGAAAAAGTTGTCTTTTCGCTTCTTAGGGTTAGAGTTATTTTTTCCCAGTGGTGATCAGAAAAATAAGGAGATTTATAAAGCGAAAAATAAATTGGGTGGGGGGGGGGGGGGGGTAGTTGCACTTCAATAGCCATGGCAATACAGAGAAAAAAGACCCAGAAAATGTACTTTGATTGTTATGTGTTTGAAGCTCAACCATGTTAGTTTGTTTTTCTTTGACGACATTTTTTCTAGATTTCTAAGTACTCAGTGGCTTATCTGTAGTGTGGAGATATTTTGATATAAGCGCACTTGTTCTTTTTGCAAACACTCCTTTTAAAATAGGGTTGATGCTGAAACAAAGATGCTGTTTTTTGCTTTCTGCTCTTTGAACTTTGTTGAGTGCTAGCATATTTTCCATGAGTTACAACTGGGCCTGTCCAGATCACTGAGTGTAAAATGGGTTGACAGGCCTACACGACTCCTGTGGGTTCAGTCTCTCAACCTTTCTTTGCTTCACCGATGCAACGCTATCCACATTAGCAGCGATAAGAATTCAAGTTTGTAAATTTGTATGGGTAATCAAATGGTGATGAGTAAACTTGGGAAATAATTTCACGCGTGCTTTGTCAAGATTCTTCTAATTTCCCCATGCCTCTAGGCAAGCGAAATTATTAGAATTTTGACAAAACGCAAGTGAAATCATTTCTTAATTTCATGAGTACAGCATTATGGTTACCTTTTAATATCATAGGTGACAAATTATGCTACAATCGTGGGCTTTTGACTTGTTTATTGTATCAATAAGTTTTGCGCCATACACATGAAATTTTGAATTGCTCATCAAATTGAATTGCTCATCAAATGCTCATCGTCATCATCATTTTGTGCCAAAATTAAGGAGTGATTTGTCACCCATGGTATTAAAGTGTACATTTCATCCTGTGCATCACCACTGATCAATCTTTTCTAGGCCTTACTTACCATGTGGTAAATGTTCTTGTATGGAAAAAAATGGTTTCACTTGGATAACCATTAAAACAGCTTTCAAGTATAATAGAGATGGCTATACCTTCCCACTTTTTCACTGCTTTAAATGTTACAGACTGTATATTGTATTTCTCTAACAATGTCTCTTGAAATTTGTAGGTACTGCCATTTTGTCCAGTTCATCTTGAGTAAACATGGAAGATGGTATGTGCTCAACTAGAAAGAAATTAATTAATACATGTATTTCCAAATTCACAATTTATTAGCTACCTTGCGAGACAGAGATTCCCTTTTATTTCTGCTCGGTTGAAGATGAGAGGGAACTTCTGCTCGCAATTGTTTGATCAGCCCCATCCTCATCCAGAGACATGCAAATCACTGCAAATCTGATATGGCCGGCGTGTCAGGCGAGTTTGGTCAAACTGCGTTAACACTCAACATAGATTAGCCTTAATACACAGCAGATAAAAGTGACTACTACATAGTACCAAACTAAGTTTGTAATATATGTTCATTTAAAGGAAGAAGCCAGAGATGTTGACCACATTGGTTATTTATTCTAGTATTTTTGCACCCAAGAAAACAAATATACTTAGTATTCTACATGTACCTAATGTACAACAGTCATTTCTGGCTTTAATGGGATTGCATTTACTACAATGGCATTGCTAAACACTCTCACACTCAGTCTGTCTCTCAGTAGATTTTTTTACTTGAACATCACCTGATTTAGATCGCCAATGAGAATCGTTTATTTCCATGTGCTCAGTTATCAGATTGTGTAGTGACTCTGTAAGCTTTGTGTGGCCTGCCTTTGCTGATTAAAAATGTTTTGTTTGACACCATTTATTGAGTTAGAGTGCACAGGATAATTTAATTGAAGTAATTAAAAAGTAATTAATTTAATTGTGTTATTTCTATTAAATTTCTGTCTAGATTCAAAGCCTCCTCCATATGCACCCCCACCATACCCTGGCCCGGCAGATCCATCAGCCCAACCCCAGTATCCTCCCCCTGGGCAGGGTTATGGCTGGAGTCAGCCACCAACTTTCCAAGGTCAACAGCAACCCTATGCAGGTGCTCCCCCAGTGACCCATCCTCCAGCCCTGGGAGGTGCAGCGTCAGACAAGTCAGCAGGCTACCCAGTTCAGCCTGGTTATCCTGGGCAACCTCCTCAGCAGCCTGGTTATCCTGGGCAACCTCCTCAGCAGCCTGGTTATCCTGTACAGCCTGGCCCTGCACAGCCTGGTTACCAGGGCTACCCAGGCTATCAGGGCTATCAAGGGTATCAACCAGGCCAAATGGCAACACAGACCAGCTCTGTCACAGTCGTGGTGAGTATGGGTTGTTTTTCATGATCTTGTTGTAGTTTGTTTGTTTGTTTTGCTTGCTTGAATATCTTTGCAGGGGTTTTTCAGGCCTGCAGCTGTAACATGTTTGTGGAAATTTATGTCCAAACTCCATGAAGCTTGTAATATTGTTTTTATGTAACATCTGTGCTAGATACATCAAGTTGTATTCAGAAATGCTTGGCTCTGCGATCAGTGCACAATAAGATGGTCTTGTTAGCAGCAGGCTACTTATAAAATTTTAAAAAGGACGCTTTTAATTTTTAAATACATGTTTCGAAAATAATATGATGGGTTTTGAAAACATATGGAAAAGTTTTAAAGTTTTTGAATTGTTAATTAAATTACCTTCAAACTCAGGAACTACAAAGTTTAAATCATCCCTACATGTGATGTCATCTCTGAGTCAGTTTTAACTGTTGTTGAATTTTGTTTTCTCCTTGACCATTCCACTGCAGGGAGGCGTGGGACCTAGTGTTATTTTGGCTCCTCAGATAGCTCCTTCTGATTACTGCGGCTTGGCCTGGTTTGCTTGTCTTTTCTGCTTCTGGCCAACAGGAATTTGTGCCATTCTAAAATCCAATGAGGTAAAGAGGCAATGGACAATCAGAATTTCCAAGGATATTATAAAAAGTGGTAAAAACAGTTGAGAGAAGTCCCTATATATTGGAAATTCTAAATTTCTTGTCAAATCCAAGCAAAGCTTGGGGAGTGCCATTTTAAGGGTGCTGTGGGTTGTAACTCTGGAATGCCAATTTTTCAAACCTCCAAGGGAAACGGAAATTTGAAAAATCAAGTTGTTGAAGAAATTGGGGGTAAAATTACTGAGGGTAGGAAAACGATGTTTGGTCGCGTTATTGGGAGGTTAGAAAAATCAAGGGTTCAAATTTAGTTGTAAGATGTTTTGTTGATAGCAATCTTCTTTATTAGGACCAGTGGAAATTGTTTCTCACAATAGAAATTCAAGCATGCTTTGAGTGTAAATTTTTTAAAATGAAAAGTCTGGAGTTTTGTTGTCTTCATATTGGACAGAACCATGTGGAAAGATAATATTGCGTGAGGTGCAATGATGTTGTGTTTGTTTTTCAGACTCGTCATGCTATTAACCGTGGAGACTTGATGACTGCCAGCCAGCTGAGCATGGAGACCAGGAAGTTGGCAAACATGACAATCGGCATTGGAATCACCATCATTGTTGTTTGCATTATTATTCGCGTTGCACTTGTTGCAATTTACTAACGTTGTGGTATTTTCCATGTGTATGTTGATTAAAACTTCCCTTTTATTGGGTCTTCCACAACTATTGATCAAACTTACATTTTAACTTGCTTTGTATGTTTGATGGATGATTGTTAACTTAAGTTTTTAGACATGCAAAATGGAAACCTCCGAAATTCTACTTTTTTGTGCCTCCCTATTTTCACTATTCTGATGATTTGGAGAGATCAGTTTGTAGGTTTGTTAGTTTGTAGAGCTGTTATACATGTAGTTAACCAAGCAGTTAAATGATTGTACAATGAAAATACACTTCAGTATGAATAGAATATACGATGTTAGTTAGAATTGATACTTCTTATCCTCCTCACTGTTGCTATTTAATAGTTTACTTGTCTCCTGGTGAGATCAATCATCATTTACTGGCAAATCTACAGGTTTGCTCATAGAGCACTTTGATTCGTTTTATTCTTTAGACTTGGTTGATGGATTTCTTTGACTGACTGCTGGTGGATCTTTGTTTACATGTTTTGTTTTTTTCCTTTGGCATTATTACACTTCTTTTCTAAATTTGTTGCAAAGACTTGAAAGGTGCAGCTTTTCAAAAGCTGCATTTTAAGTCTAACTTGAATCATCATTTTTTTGCACATTTATATTGTCTTTTCATTTTTTTTCATTATACTTATCATACTAAATGTAGACAATGATGTCATAAAACATCCACCAAAACAGTTCTTCATTATTATGAAGAGGTATTTGCATATAGATATTGCATCCTATATACATGTATATCAGTTATGTGTAACAACAGTTAGAAAGCAAGTTATGGAACATGTCTGAACCAACTGGATGTACCAAGTTGAACATAGCAAACAGGAGTAGTCTCCCTTAGATGTAGGGTTCTGGCTCAAAAGAATACAAGAAAATAACCGTCTGCAAAGCAATCACTTTTTTCCCTTTTGGCCTTGTAGCTCAGTGGTAGAGCAGCGGAAGTTTCATTCCGAGGTCGTGGGTTCAAATCCCACCTTGGCCAAACTTCAGTCTCCTTTCTACCTCGTAGATAGGACTCAAAAATTGTTTGGAGTATATTCTCCAGGTCCTTTTTTTTTTTAGAAAAAGGGAGATTGTTTTGCAGTCGATAAAGAGTAGTCATCGGGGGAAGATGTTAGCCATAATTAAAATGTGCATTATGTCTGCCCCTGACCTTTTGGCAGGTTATAAAATTGAATTGTAAGGCCTCTGTAGAAGGGTATTGTTATTGAGAAGTAATAATAGGACAAAAAAACTCTTCACAGAACAGTTAGTTTTAAATACACATAAATACACAATGTGAGTGTCAGCGCAGGCTGACGTGTATCGAGATGCATGCCAGCATACTTGTGGTACTGGATTTCAACCGGGTTTTTTTGCTCTTTCTTTTTTAACCTAGTTACTTACAGAAAGTGATGGTCAGTTTATCGGTGGAAATCCATCTCAGTACATAACTCACTATAAAGTAGCTCGCAAGGTTGCGCGGTTCTTGTGTGTAGAAGTAGTATTTGTAATAAATTAACGTAAAAGCAACGTTTACTAGGTTTTGTCTATTGCTGGAGGGGGGGGGGGGGGCAAGCAAAGGCACTTGCCAGTTTCTAAAGGTTTCTTTTGGTAAAATCTTAAAACATTGCACCAATTATATGAATTGTCAAATAAGAACTTATTCAAACACTGAATGAATATAAAGGAACTACTCCCGATGATAGACATAATTTGGGCCACACTCGAGTTATTAGTGCTAATTTATTACTTAAAAAAGAGTCAAGTTTTCTTTGCAAGCAAACTACAAAAGAAGAAGAAATCACAAAACACAATCTGAATTAGATTGTAACTCCAGAGGGGCAAACTTAGTACTGTTTTAGTACTGTTACTAAAAGAAAGATTCGGCGAACCGACATACCTCACCCATTTTGGATAAACGGACAAGAAGGGACTGTGTTGAAAATACCGAGTGTGGTTATGTGAATCTGGGGCAGAAACGGCAAAGCAGAACAAGCATGGGGGAACTTATGGGTTGTTGCAGTGTAAAATACAAACGTTTCAAATCACAGCAACCCTGACAACTAACTGTAATGAACCTCAGCTTTCTTTTCTACACAAAAGCGGCAAAGTTAAGTGTTTTTGAAAGTCGTTAATCCTGGACCTACAGCAGAGGCTTTTCCAAACTTCTACATGCTTAAATCGTGGGATAAAACTGAACCGATCCTTCACAGTCAAACGTCTGTAACAGCGCGTCGAGGAACGAGTTCAGCGAGTTCATTTTACAGTCAAACCAAGTGAAGTGTACCCCTCAAGATTACAGTAATGAATTGATTATTTGA
>OZ026595.1:45972893-45975393 GCA_964020085.1 Micromussa lordhowensis | reverse complement strand
TAACACAAAATTTACAGTGGTAAAGCCAACTAAAAACCTTCACAAGAAATTACATAAAGTGCTCTGTTGTCATTCAGGTCAATACAAGGAGGAGGATTTCAAAATCAGAGAAGGGAATGATGTTCTAAACAAACTGACTGTGTTCAAATGTAAGTGTTATGAAACAGTTGTCATCCTGACATGTCAGTCTTTCCTCGACCCAAACGACATGAAACCCCAAGAGAGTCATGAGTACTGAATGATTCGTGCGCCCTGAACTGTATACAGCTTGGTATATACATGTACCCACCTTATGGTCATGTCAAATGAACCACTCAGAAGCTGGCTGGCATCACGAGAGAATGTTACACAGGTCACGCCTTTAGCATGAGCCTTTTCAAACCGCCGCAAGCACTGGCCAGTTTGTAACTTCCACACCTGAAAAATGGAGTGTGTTCCATGCAAAAACTTAGCTGTAGAATTTACTAGACATTAACAGGTGGTTTATAGAATTAAACTACGCCTGATTTAAAGGTATATATAAATCCATCAAAGACTGCTTTTCAGTATTAACTACTTCCCACACTCTTTCTATTAATATTTCAAAGATTCTTTAAAGATCTTGCAAAGATCCTTAGAAGAAAGGTCTTGGCAAGATCTTTGAACACAACTCTTTGAAAATCCTTAAGAATTTTGGTCAAGATCTTTGAAGATCCTGGTAAGAATCGGAACAATCCTCAAAGATCCTTGAAGATCTTGGTAACGGTCATAAAGGATCTACATGTAGGTTATGTTCCTGGCCATAGAGATCCTCAAAGATCCTTCAAATATTTTCACCAGGAACACTCTTTTCATTTGGTCACTTTACGGCTGGTTGCAATGCGAGTTCTTCACAAATCACAGTAGAAATCACAACAAAAATTGCACTAAAAAGCGCCTGTGTAAATGGGCCTTCAGCACAGATACGACAAAAAGAATTCTTGTTACCTTGAGCTTTCCATCTTGTCCTCCAGAAGCTAACATTTCACTGTCACGACTAAAAGTTAAACAAAGAACTGAGTCGTCCATCATCATAAAGTTGTCCTGAGCTTGATATTTTAAATCCTTTCTGATCTTTCCTGTTGTAAAATTCCACACCTCGATAAAGCCATCAACACTTCCAGTTACCAGATACTGACCATCAGGAGAAAACTTCACACACTCAGGGTGAGATTTGGAGCCAAACTGAACCAAGAATATATTCAACATATTAGAAAAAATTCATATAATGATAATGCATATGAGACAAAGTGGTTTCAATAATTTCTCATCAAAAACAACTTCAAAGAGAGTGTATAGATAAAGCTGACGGTAGTATGATAGCACTAAAAGGCAAAGTCTTCAAAGGCCTGGTAACCCACAACTTCAGGAGCTTAATTTATGTCCACTCATTTGCTGGTGCCCATCTGTGCACCCGAGACAGACACTGTGAGAATGAAGTGTTTGCCCAAGAACATACATGTAACACAATGAGTATGACTTCAGCCGGGGGTTTGTTTCAGAAGATTAGAGCATTATTCATTAAACCACCAGTACTACAACTGTATAGCATACATATACATGTACTGTAATGCCACTGACAGTAATATTTCACACATCTCTCTTGAGCATGTACTGTGTCACATATACGCGAGACTTTGAATATCATTCAGGAGACCAGAGTGTATTGTTCATGTTCTACAAGATGCATGGTACACATATACTTTGATTCAATCTTTTCTTTGCTCTGATGAAGCACTAATGGTTAAACGTTAGCTTTTCAAATTCAAGGGAAGTTAATTCCTTGTCATCAACTTCAGTGTTTACAACACAGGGTAACAGTTTGGATGTACATTAACACAGCACCAGTACCTTGATTGTTCTGTTCATCTGTGTCGGATATTTCTCCTCCTCTTCATCTTTCACAGCTGCTTTACCACGGAACACGTCAATAGTGGTTCCTGGAGGAAGCAGGCCTTGGTACTGCTGCCATTTGAGTGCCTGACTCAATAGGGCCAGCAAACGAGATGGCGGAACTACTGACACCTCGCCTGACAAAGCTGAGGACACAGGGGAAAAAATGCACATTATGATATACCTTGAAGCAACAAGGAGTATAATCGAACCCAACCAATGACTGATGACAAACTTTACATGAGTCTTTCAGCCAATACTATCATGGCTAAACCGACCAATCACTTTCAATGGACCAGACTTGCAACATCATCGTCTGAAAAACACTGTTCACTTGACTCTGACCCCCCTTCTGCTCAGGTTGTCGAAACCTCAGTCACCAACAACAGTTCTTTTCAGAGCTACCCTCACCCGGACGATCACACTATACAAACTACTGATACTTCGGGTTCAAAACATTTAGTATGATACTTTTATTTATTCAAAACCAAATCTTCATACAGAGAGTCCCTATTCAGCAAAGCTGAAAAATACATTCAACATGTAAATAATGTGGCTTCACAGCTCTCAACCCAAATTGACAACAGTA
>OZ026595.1:45965393-45967893 GCA_964020085.1 Micromussa lordhowensis | reverse complement strand
TTGCTTTGTGAACTGGGGAAAGAATTTTCACTCACAAACTTTCAGTCACAAATTTTCAGTCAGCTAACGAAACCTTCATCCACCGAAACAGGAATGGTATCGCTTTGTTTCCTGGGTGTAGAGTAAACTTAGCTTGAGTAAGCTTCACTACACGTGGCTCCTTCCAATTTGTTTGCACGGGGTATTTTACTTTTCCAAGAGCATTAACTACCAAATGATATGCCACAAGTAGCCCATAATTTGCTTTAGGATCGTGTAGGAAGTGTAAGAGCTGCAGATGTACAAATAACAACAAGAAATACTACTCACTCTGCAGACTCCACTTCAAGCGCCATCTTGGAATAACGGAACGCAAGTTATGCTGGGTATTTTAAGAAAATGAACTAACGGGGTGAGGGTGGGGTTACAGCCTTTCAACGGAGAAAATTCTCCCGAGCGTTTTTAAAATATTTTTGTAACTGAGGAAACACGAACCTATTTTCGTTTTATAAAGTTCATTACATGTAACTAATTAAAGACCAGCGCAACCAATCGATAGAAAGTAAACGAAGGTGATTTGTTAAATTGACCCTACCCCCGTTAGAAATTTATTCAGCGTGGAATCGTGGATTTCAAAGATGGCGTCTGTTGCAACTCGAGGTCGTGGTATTGGAAGAGGTAGAGGTTTCGGAATACCAAAGGCAAAACCAGGAGAAACACAAACGGCAGATCCGCAAAAGAATTCTTCAAACGGAAAGTCATCTGACGGATTTGATTTGGCGAAAGTGTTAAACGATTTGAAAGAGGAAACATGGGAAGCACAAGTTGAGAAAATTTCGCAGTACATTTCTGACTCGAACTCCTCCACGAGAATCAAAGAAGTAGTTGACCTTTTAACTCAAAAAACTATCAAAAATTGGGAATTTGCACCTCTAGCTGCAAAAGTCGCCAACAAGCTGTGCTCTGATGAATCCTTTGGTAACGCATTTAGAGCTGATCTTTTGAAAAGCACTCAGGAAAATTACAAAAAGAGGCAAAGCATTCGTGAAAAGTCTTTAGCGCAGTGGATCGGATTAGCTAGTTTAATATGCGAACTTTTCAATCATTTACGTAGTACTGGCGACGCGCCGTTAAAGCCTCTGGCTGGAGCAGTGCATCAGACCATGAGTGAACTACTGAGAGGAGGACAAGTTGGCGGTGAAGAAGAAGAGGTGGATGAGATCGATTGCTTTCATGGGCACTTTAAAACAGCAGGAAAACTTTTGGAGAGTGTAAGTCAGGTGAGAGGAGTGTGATATTTATCAAGGTTCAAACTAAATGGTGCGTTTCTTTGGTGTGATCCGGATCAGGATCAATTTATATTTAAGATCACTCGGATGAATCCTTACCCAGACTGGATTCATCGGTTCCTTTGACCTGAGTTATGTTGGATCATTGATCCTGGTCCAGATCATCCCAAAAGAAAACTGCTAAAGGAACCTCAATATGGTGGTTTCTCTTGTTCCACCCAAGAGTAGAAATGTATTAAAATCGGCATTGCAAATTGTCATGGCAACATTGAGGTGGAAGAGGGAGGGGTTAACCTGCCATGGACTATCATCCCATGTAGGGGAATAGCAATACTCAAAGCCACTTCAGGAACCGGATTTAAGCACCTTGTGGCTCGGCTAAAGAATCTGATCAGGCTAGTCAGGACATCAGCTGGCATGACATACTACAATCACTTTGTCCAACATGCTAACATACATAGATACTACATGTACTTCCCAACCCTGCAAGTTGAACCAAGAGAGGAAGAAGTTGTCCACCAATCTACCGTGTACATGATTTTGCATAATTTGTGTTTTCATTTTACACAGACATGACAAATGACATGATTGCACATGCACTAATAAGATGTCAACAGACATTGACCTTGACCATGGATATATGAATACAAGAAGAAAACTTGTAACTTTTAAAGTGCCTATGAAGTAAAAAATTATTGTTGCTTATTTGAAAGGCTTTTCAAAGTTAAGCAGAATGCCGTTTTCTTTTTGAAATATCTTTTTTCGTTCTAGAGATATTTACGTTTTTGTATTATGCAAATGAGGGAAGTGATGACGTCATAAATCGTTTCACTTGAAAAGTAAAACACTGAATCATTAATATCTCCAGAAATATTGGAGCAGTGTTCTTCGAACTTGGCACCAGAAATATAAATCACAAAAGGAACAGAATGACACCTACCATTTTGTTACCATGGCAACACTCTTGGCTCTGGTCTCTCTCTGTGAAAAACCAAATATGCCCATTTGCAACCCTTTGAAAAGGGACAGAGGGTCTTGCTCGGAACACACATGGTTCCTATATTGTCTTTACTCTCCCCATTAGATTGTTGAGAGTGAATGATCGTTGTTTAAGATAAAATCTGAGACTTTTAGTTTTAATTAAAACACGACCAGCGGCATAACTGTTGTCATGGCAACAGCACAATGGGTCTCATTTTGTTTCTTTTACGATGTACATTTCTGGTGCCAAG
>OZ026595.1:45937893-45960393 GCA_964020085.1 Micromussa lordhowensis | reverse complement strand
TTAGCTAGGCCTCAATATTTCGCCGCGGTCAATCGTTCCAGGTCACTTGGTCTAGGGCGAAAAGTGTGTCGTTTTGGACACGTCAACGAAATCAATTGACCGTAAAAGCGTAGGAGATAGCCGTACAGGAACTAGGCAGGCCAGGGTGCATTCAGTGTAGGTTACGCCGAAAATCTTCTGCGAGGTCTTTAAAAGTTTGCGGAGTATCGGCGTGCTTGGAGTTTTTGGCGTATAGCGGCGTGCTCATTTATATTTGCTGGTGCTGGCGTATAAACGCTAAACTACGCAAGACGAATTGGCGTGAAAACTATATGTAGCGAATATTTAATTAGATTTTTCCGTGTATGCATTTTTTCGTTTCCACGTTTCGGTTACGTAATACTATGTTAATTTGGCTAGTCGTAAGGTGTGGCGGTTTTTTAGTTTTAGTGTTCTTGTGTATCCAGCTCTGAAGTGTAGATGTCCTACCGTTGGTTAACCGAACCTTGGAGTGATTCGTGCGGGTTTCAGATAAGTTTAGAGATGTCGTTAAATATCTGTACACGAGTTACTAAGAAGAAAGTATAATGTTCGAGTTACAAAGGTTTTAGAATTTTTGAAGTTCTATAGCGATCGGCTATACTATGGCTTCTTAACTTCTCTTTATCCCCCATATCCTGACCGATAGGTAAACAGGCATCTTATACGATCCATTGGAGTCCAGACTTTTCCCCACCCGCTTTGGTTTTAAAATAGCATTCTTTGGCGTGGGACTTTGACCGCTTGCCAGGCTTATGGCGTGGAAAGCCTTGACGAAAACTTCGGCGTGGAAGCCTTGCGGAATGCACCCTAGTACGTTTCGGAAGTAAATCTCGTTTCTCGAAAGTATTTCAGAAAATGTAATTAACAGAAGCTCTACTTATAGCTTTTTTAATCTTCCGCAGCAGATGTTATTTTCACATTTGCGCCAAAGCAATTTTAAGATGGCTTTTCCGCTATAAATCACTTTGTATCAGCCTTAATAACAACGATTTTACATGCAGCCATATCTTGACGGTTACCGTATATAACTTACGACATTTCTTGACATCCACTGATAAATATTCTGATAAATGCATGCAGTTGTTTCGTTTTATTTTGCTGTTTTAACTGCTCGCGCAAAGATGTTTCATGGTTTTGGTACACCTCTTTATATTTGCAACTTGATACTTAGAACGGTTTAAGACATGGCATCATATTTAAGTAAAGATTGAAATTAAGTCTCAATTAAAATCTGAGTAACATTCGGTGACATCGTGTCACTGTATTAGGTCTAAATTTAATATAGCTAGATCGGGAATTTATACAAAAAAATAAAAAAGGGCAATGCTGGTGATAAGAGGGCGCTGGGAAACCACTGACCATACTCGTGAGGGGTTTATATAACAATTATTCCATGAGCCTCTGTTGGATATGAAGTGATAAAATAACCAACGAGCGCGTAGCGCGAGTTGGTTATAATCACTTCATATCCAACAAGGGCGAATGGAATACTTGTTTTAGTAAATTCTCAAACCGGGTTTTGCCGCCGATTTTTATTTGGGTCATTACAGAGGGCTGAAGTTGAAAACTTCGTACGGAAAATTTTTCAACTTGGCGCACTATTTTCCATGTGACGTGAAACTCCGACTATTAGCTCATAGTCGGAGTTTTTTAGCCAATCAAAAAGCTAGAAATGCAATAGTCGGAGCTGAGAATTTACTAAACTGTGTTAGCGCCCGCTCTTCATTTTGGTGTATAACTCAGTGGCTATTATATTGGCAAATTATTGAAAGAGAGCAACTGATGATCAAAGATCGGTAAACTTTGAACTCATTTTGAATGTCTCCAATGCCCTTCTCGCCTGTTGAGAGGCCAAAACTCAAGAGGGTCCAACATAGGTTTGGTGGGATACGGGATGGGGCTTAGAATCGAGGCGGGATGCGGGATACGAAGCAAATTAGAGGCGGGATGCGGGATGGAATAATCCTGTTGGGACCGGGATACGCGGTTTTACACGGTCGGGAAGCGGGATGGTATCATCCTCTCGGGATCGGGATAGGCGGTTTTTCACGGTCGGGATGCGGGATGTTTTGAAGTCGATGTTGCGATAGATGATTACAAAAAATCATTTGATGGCCGAAGAAACGCCGAATAATGATTATTTTTATGACAAGAATTATAACTTGCACATTTCCGGTTTACTGATGAAAACTAGAAATGCTCAGTATTCCCATCTAATGGAAGCGATGTGCTGCAAGGTAAATTTTTCATTTCAATTGTCCTGAAATTGGTCTAATACCCCATTCACACCAACCTGTTAAACATGTTTAAAAGTGGTTTAACTAAACAAGTTTAAAATTTAGTTGCTCATACCTTCTCAAACTCATTAATAATTCATCAAGCTAAAACAAAGAAAATCACAACCGTGAAGGAGGTTTTGATACCCGGTTTTCATTAGCATCGATTTTGACGATTTTACCTCTTGATTTTCTCCTTAGTTTTAGTTTCGATTGAGAAAATATATCAAACACTCGAGACAGTGTTTCATCGGCTATCCAAACACCTCGAATGTCGTCAAAAATACTCCGCTGCGCGTCGTATTTTCAACTCTCTTCTCGGTGTTTGGATATCCCGATGAAACACTGTCGCTCGTGTTTGATATATTACATACACACCCCACAACTTAACAAGGCAAAAACATGTTTGAATAAAATATGTTCGCAAAGTGGTTTGAAATTTGTCTTCTCAAAATGACTGCAAAGGGTAGTCGACAAATTTGAAAACGGTAAACTTGATTTAGTTAAACTAATTTAGTTGGTGTGAATGGGGTATTAGTTTTGTTTCTAGCTCAGTGCAAGCAGACCAAACAGGCTTGGAATAACAGTCAAAGGGGGAAATGGTACATGGAAAAAAATATCGTCATAGGATCTTAGACATCTTAGCGTTGTTCTTGCACAACTCTCGGTAAAAATATCGCATGTTTTCAGCGTGAATAATTTCGCTATTATATCGGCTTATATTAGATAACTAAGTAAATGAATAACACAATTAACGTAAGTGAATAATTTGGTCAAATTTCAGTCAAGTGGAGCTAAGGACACTACGGACAAACCTGTTTACAACGGCCCTGTGATTAAGCGTACTTTCTCAGTTCACTGTAAATTCAACTTCTGTTTCATAGCGGTCACCTCGTTATTATGACGATTACGCGGTCGCAGTCATCTTTAAGTCGCAGTCATCTCTAAGTCCCAACGAGCTATTTTGATTGTTACCTGCACCGTGCATTTAACTTACTTGTCAGATGATTTTTCGGACATGTTATTGAAGAACACGAAGTGACCGAGTACGATTCAAGCAGTGATAAAGAAATTTGTGAGATCTTGTGGAGGAGGATCCAGTGACTTGGGGAATCAACAGATCACCCGAGATTTCGATTTTCTGGTCGAAGTGACATCTCGATTTGGTCGACAAGTACGTTTTAACAGTCGATCCACAAAACTAACTTAACCCCGGGTTTACCTAACAGTTACAATTGCAAAGATTCGCTTTCCCTTCTGGAGAAGGGACTACACTAGTATCACCAGGGACCTGCCGATAATAATTTCAATTTCCTCAATTTATTTAACACTTGAATATCGCATGTATCCCTATCAATATGGTGTTAGCCATTTACAGACGTTCTGATCAAGATGACACACAAAACAAGCCAGACGTCGAAACCAGATTCAAAATAAATAAATTACCTCTGCACAGAATGGTTTCAACGGTCTGGTGTACCTAGTGTAAGTAAATTTTCCCAACTTCTAAAGTTATTTTAAATTGCAAATAAGCTTGTCTGCTCCGCACATCCTGACTCAATTTACTAATTTTTCCTATCATAATTTTACGAACTCTGAACTCCGAACTCTGTAAAAAATAGAATTACAATAAAACAACGAACATAGTTGATTTCTAAGCATTATGTACCACTTATTTCACACAAAAATTCTTTAAACTAGAAAACCCTCGGGCCGACACGTTTTTCAAGTTGCTATTCTCAAAATCTGCAGCAATCTAATTCGCTACTTGCACATACCCATAATCCTTTGCCTTTTTGGGGGGTAACCATTAAAATAAATGTATGGTATCATGACAAAAATTAGTTCGGTGAGCTTGCAAAACCAGCTACTAATGCTTAAAAATGCACCAGAATTTACCAAAAACATGATAGGAGAAATTTGTACTAGTTTATAACTAAATGTAGATAATTTTTTTTTTGTCCATACAGCGTCTTGTAATTTTACAGACGATGTATGGACAAAAAACAATTTCTCTACATTTACTTATAAACTAGTACAAATTTCTCCTATCAAGATTTTGGTAAATTCTGGTGCATTTTTAAGCATTAGTAGCTGGTTTTTCCGAGCTCACCGAACTAATTTTTGTCATGATACCATTACCCCCCAACAACGCAAGGGATTATGGGTCATGTGCAAGTAGCGAATTCTTTTTTGACCCTCCGCATTCCATTGCAGGTTTCGAATTCTTATTTACGGTATATTTTTCTTTTGTTCGAAAGCAGTGCAAAGTGTTTTCGATCCATTTTAAGACTAATTTGCTAGTCACGTGTATATCAATTGCATGTTGCCAAATACAACCAGACGGGATCGGGATGAAATTGTTTCGTTGGGCGGGATGGCGGGATGAAGTAGAAAAAAGTGGCGGGAAGCGGGATGGACGAAGCCTCTGTTGGACCTTCAACTAAATGATGAACCGGACAAGAATTCTGTAGGCTCTATTTACAGCGCACTTGTAACTATAGAAACGATTCATTTAAAAGCGATGACACAGCACGCGACAAAAGATTACAACTGCCGTCAATAATGTATTTTTGCGTTTGAAATAAAAGAACTTGTACAAATATAAAGGAAAGGAAATGAGTTTTTGCCCTCGGGCAAATCAATATTGGACACTTGCTAAGCGTCTGGTCTCAGTAATGGCTTTGCCTTTTCGATTTACAGCTTCCATGCATCATTTCACAAAGATCTCCATCTGATAAACAGCTGCTGTCGCAAGTGAGTTGAAAATGCCCTTCCAAGAAAGCAGAGCGAACCAAGTTATTTGCACAGGAATATCACAGATTATCTTGGGATGTTGTGTGTTTACCTTGAGCTTCATATTGAGTCAAAGGAGAAATGACCTTGGTGATATTTTCGAGATTGGTGTGGCGTATTGGACAGCTCTGCCGGTAAGTAAAAGCTTACCACCAGCTAGAATTTCAATTTCACTCGCGCATGATCTGTTGAAAAAAAAAGATGATTTCGGAGCTTCCTTAGATTCATAAACCGCAGGTCTTAAGATATGGAAGTTCTATCTGGATTTTACTGCTAAGAAAAGAGCAACAACTTTGTTTTTTACATATATAAAAATACGTATTTTGGAACAGTTAAGCTTTCCTGTTGTAACAATGCAACAGCTGCGCAGATATACTCATCACAAATTGTGTTTCTACTTCGAAAATCAGTCAATACGATTTTCATGGCATTTTAGTTTCTTTTACTAGTTGTTGTTATTCCGAGATGAATCTGTAAAAATCTCAAAAGATGAGGTCAAAGGGACATATAATTGTTTTTTCATTACTTGCAGCAAGTACAATGCGGTTGTAACTTGTCCGCTTTGGCATATCAAGGTTATTATTTTGATTTTAGTGTTTATTAGTAGCAGTTAAAATCTATGGTGGTTCATAAATTCTCATGCCACATTCACAATCAAGAAGCTGAAGAATCTAAGTTCAATGTATCAATGGTATCTATCGATGCATTAGTTTATTCGATACGCAGTCACCTTTCTGTCGATTTTCGATTCCAGCGATTAATTTCTTCGCGCCAAGATCGGAAACTATTACATGCTGCGGTTAATTCATCTTTAATTTATGTGAAATTTTTAACATCTTTTCAAAAACTAAGCAATTTCGTCTTTGCAGCCTCGAAAGGCCGCTTTGTTGCCGTTTAACTTTTTAACTTTCAGTGTTTCGTTCCAAGCCGGTTTATTTTCCTGACAGTTTCATTCGCTAAGTGCACAAAGCTTTTACCTTAATCGACATTTACTTTTGAATTTTTTTCCTTAACATTGATTAAATTCATACATGTATTTGATGACGATGCTCTTATCAATTTTTCTTCGAATTTTATTTTATTTGTAGCAACTTGCGTTTTATTCGTAGGTTCATTTATTAACAATTTAAAACAAAGATTCTGTAAAAAGTGTTAGATCTGATTTTTTTCATGTTTTGATAGAACTGCTTTACGGCAACAAGAGAGCAGAGTTTCTCTTGTGATAAAGCAAATACCGAAAAACCAAAGCGAACTCCGCGGGTGACTGGAGTCTACATTGAACAGAAATTTTAAATCAGTAAAGCACGGCGTGAAATGGAACATCGCAGAAAAAGTGTTGAACAAACACATTAGTGACTTTGAATAGATAATGACTTGGAACTGAATAAATTACCATAGCCAAAATAATTGAATGTTTTCCTTTTTTAAATTTCACCATCTGTGAAATATATTGCTAGCAAACAAACACCAGTCGATACGTACAAAAGCCTAACACATTAGTATATTGAAAGAAGTAAGTTCTGTGTGGGTTAATTTGATTCATCGCTCGGGCAACGAGTTCCAGGTTATTTTACATTGAAATTAGTAAATAAAGATACCATGTTTTAAATTTTCCATCGAAGAATAAAAATTACTGTTTGCAGAGAGCGAATTAAGAACAAAGTCCAGTGAAACCCAGCGTGTTTCGTGGACAGTGAAATGTATCAATACCTTGATCACTGTAATTAAACAAATTCAATTCAATTTAGCTTTACACCATATCGAGAAAAAAATAAAATCATATCGACATTACACAAGTTAAGAGAGCACAATTTAGCAGGGTATTCAGGTGCACCTGATATTGTATATACTTAGTTGTACAAGCAAAACATAACTGATTTCTCATAGACCCGCCCTGTACTAGAGATTTCTCAATCTTACTGATTGGAGAGGTAACTGGTCAGTATTTTCTACTGCAAGTCAACTGAAGGAAAATGAGAAGTCCATTAGCTATGTGAGAAGTCCATTGGCTATGTGCATATTGAAAAAATAATTAGTTCAGCTTTGGGTGGAAAAAAAATGAGACAGTATTGACCGATAGTGAGCACCCTAAAACTGCACGGTAAAATCTCTGCCCTTGAAGCTGAAAAGATTTCTTAAAAAGATAATGAATGTCACCAAGAGGTTATCAAGGTTTATGCCACTGAGTGATTCATTGCCACAGAATTTGTACTCGCCCTTTTTGTGAAATTCTCTCACTGGATGGCAAGTATATTATATTGGTTTATATTGGTTCAGTATACAAAATAAGATATCTACATCTGCCGTGATGGGTGACTCCCTTTGCAGATTACAAATGTAGATGTAGAGAATCTTTGAACGATCCGGAGAACGACTCTTGATGTATTATTTAGTAAGTAATTTCTTTCGTTTGATTTGTAAAAATTACCTAAAAATAACACATATCGATTATTTTAGATCGTCGTCTCTGGAGGTCTCGGAATAACAGGAGGAATCACTGGGAAATTTTTTGTGGTAAGATCTGAAAAAATACTGCTATCACACTACGCTGAACCGTGGGAGATCTGGGTTCTATATTAGGCGTAGCTCCTTGAGCGGGCAAGATAAACCAAACCCTGCGCTGTGATTGGCTACCCAAGCGGCCAAGATGTATGGGTTATTGACCAAGCTTGGTCAATAAAGGATTTATTATATTGCTTTTGGGGAAATTTTTCTTGCGGGACAAGGCGGGTAGTCCCGAGCGGGCAAGATAGCTCCATCTTGCCCGCTCGGGTAGCCAATCACAGCGCAGGATTTGATTCATCTTGCCCGCTCGTGGAGCTAGCCATATAATAAGTATGGGTTATTGACCAAGCTTGTTCGGTCAAGATGGCTGGATATTGGCCGAATTCTTTTTTTGCGTGTTTATGGACCGAGACGGTGTCGGGGTCCATAAACACCCCAAAAAAGAACGAGGCCAATATCAGCCATCTTTACTGAACAAGCTTGGTCAGTAAAGGATTTTCTCGTGTATTATATGGCTTTCGGGGAAATTTTTTCTTGCGGGACAAGGCGGGTAGTCCCGAGCGGACAAGATAGCTCCATCTTGCTCGCCCAGGTAGCCAATCACCGCGCAGGATTTGATTCATCTTGCCCGCTCACGGAGCTAGCTTACCCGCTTGGGATTACGCACTGTGTCCTGCTAGAAAAATTTTTCGAAAGCCATACAATAAATCCTTTATTGACCAAACTAGTTCGTTCAAGATGGCCAAATATTGGTCTCGTTCTTCAAAACAAGTGAGACAATCTCAGATAGTGTAGAATGCAATTGATGATAGCTCTGGCACTGTAGTCACGCAGGTCCCAGAACCCCTGCCCGGTTCACTCCCAGTTTGTATATTTCTCTTGAAGAATATGAACGGACAGAAACCTTGATAAGACATAATCTTAGCAGTGTGTCTGTTTCATGTGTGTACAGCATTTTAATTCAAGATCCAAAATGTTACCTCGGAACCATGCGTGCGTGATTCTAGTGTTGCGTGACGTAGCCGGATGGCCCCTCTTGTGCAGGTCGTTCAAAAACGTTTTTTAAGGTAGATTTCATAGTCAAACGGTTAGTTCTTACGGTTTCCACTTACGGTTTCACGGGCTCCTTACGGCTTAAAGGACATTAAGGTGTTTCTCAAGGTTACAAAGGACACAGATTTTGCGTTATCTCAAATCACCTCACATCACTTCGTCTTACTCGACCTTACTCCAGTTGCTTCGCAACACGCAGCTCTTTGTCTGACCTTTCACCTGGAACCTGCCCAGCAAGGTTGAACCTACCAGGGACTGCAGTCCCAGCTGATATGGCTTCCAGGGTCACTAAGGTACGCAAACCTCCCCACCACGATAAGGTGCAGCACTTAGGTAGGATTTGCTTATATCTATGTCACGTTTTACTCAGTGCACACAGGTACCTAACCCACCCTACCCTCGTGCCGCAATGGTAATTAATCAATTGAAATTAATTGATAGGCCATTTCCAAGTTCCCTTTTGATTCCGTGTGAAAACGAGTGTAAGTGCGAAACCATTCATATGATAATGAGTTCGGCCTGCAGATTCATTTTCATGCAAATCAAACTCATTTTCAATTGAATGGTTTCGCACTTAGACTCGTTTTGAAACAGAAGCACAAGGGAACTCATTAAAGTTTTCACCTAAGCCCCTTAGAGGCTTAGTGCCTTAGTGCAATAGTGCTATAGTGCAATAGTGCCTATAAGTGCAATAGTGCCTTAGTGCCTTAGCGGCAGGCAGCACCATCCCAATAGTGCATTCTGCACTCTGCACTAAAACGAACGAGGCCAATATCTGGAATGCTCTTTATCCTATATAACAAATCCTTTATTAACCAAGCTTGTTCGGTCAAGATGGTTGAACATTGGTGGCCTCTTTCTTGGCCAATATCCAGCCATCTTGACCGAACAAACTTGGTCAATTACCCATATTTATTATATGGGTAATATATAACATCAGTGAAATACCAGGTGAGCTTTCGCGCGTAAACATGATATCTTCACACGTGAAAATAACATGTTATTTCACATGTGAAAATCATGTTGTTTTCACAAGTCTTAAGATTACCATTGCTATAGCTACGTAATCTCTTAAAAAGTACTCAGATGTGTTGCTGTTTGATCGAAACATTATCGGTCCCTCCTCGGAAATCTTCGGAAACCATCGGAAAATGTCCGGGAAATGTTCGGAAACGTTCGTCTGGCCTTCGCAAAAATTTTGGAAAATCTTCGGAAATCTTCGGAAAGTGGTCGGAAATCTTCGGAAAATCGTCGTTATTAGTATGTTTATATAATAAACAGAATATTACATGCCCGCTCACTCTTGAGATATCGAGTTGAACGCTCGAAGATAAAATTCATATGCACGCGCGGTCATGTAATATCCTCTATATATGTAGTATACACATGCCTCGTGCTATCAACATGCCCTCTTGTTCTGAATAGAAGCGGCTACGACAATTAAGAACCCCAATGTTCTTTGCAGTTTTCTCCAAAAAAGCTAATGGATCAGCATTGTTAAATTTTGATGTTTCGTCACCAGACTGGGCTATTCCTCGCTGCTTCCGTCATTTCGTGTATCCTCGGAGGAATTGTGGCTGCGTGCGTGGGAATTGCGCTGACCGCGTGGAGATCTGTGGGTGAATGCGCGCACGGTGAGGAACAACTCTAAACGTTCTTACCTGTCAGTAGTAATATATACACCTAACTGATAGCTTCCAGTGAACGAGATATGACTAAAAGCACTATTTTTACCTTTCTACAAATCCATTCTCGTGCTCTCGTCTCACCTAACCTCGTTCTCGGTTTCATCCATTACCCAGAACCTTACTCTAGTTCTTCAGATGTTTTCCGATCTTTGTGCTGTGTTATTTTAATGCAACCATCTTTGGGCCGTTCGGGGAAGAACTGATTGGTTGAAATAAAGATGAGCCATATGAACAGGTTGGTCGTGAGGCAGATTTCTACAGTATTTCATTTTGTTTTTTTCTCCAGCTTTTCAGCGGTCCGGAATCCTAAATCCTTGAATCTGATTGGCTAATCGGGCGCGCTCCAGTGGTCCAGATATTTCCATCCGTATATAGTATTGCTTTTTGTGCCCGAAATGTCAAACACACGCGTACGCAAGATTTGAACTGAAATAAAATTCATCACAAACGTTGCTTTTAAAACAATATCCAGTAGAGAAAAAAATAAACACGTTATTTGCCGACCCTGGTTGGTCCGTATTGGGAAACACTGTGCCCCAGGTATTGAGTATGGCGGCCGAGGGCCGTGCTCAAGACCGAGGGCACAGTTTTTCCCAATACGAACCGGCCAAGGAAGGCAAATAACTTATATATTTGATTCGTTTATGTTTTTTTCAGTGCACTGTCCATACGATACAGAGTCAATTCTGCTGATCGCCTTGACAAGTATCTTGATTCTGGAAGCGGCCATTTCACTGTCTGGTGTGATTGAGTCGTCCCAACTGCTTTGTTGTGCTGTTTCGGTGAGTTTGTGGCTAGTTATTTGGCTAGCTCCTTGAGCAGGCAATATGAAACAAATCCTGCGCTGTGATTGGCTACCCGAGCGGGCAAGACGGTGCTATCTTGCCGCTTGGGATTACGCGTTGTGTCCTGCAAACGAAATTTCCCCGAAGCCGACACAGGTTCATCAAAATCCATATAAAAAATATTTTCATGACCAAGCTTGTTCGGTCAAGATGTTGGCCTCTCTCTTTTTTGCGTGTTCACGGAAAAAAGAACTTGGACAATATATACCTAGCCATCTTGACCTCACACGTGGTCAGTTTACCATATCTATTGCTCATAAATAGATTAACTGCTGTTCAAAAACGACACGAACCCACCCATACACGGGGTTCCCCGGCAAAGTTGCAAACTTGAGCGGCGCGTTCTCAAATGTCGTTCTCTTCATCGACCAACCTTCTGGATGATGACGACTGACTCGTGCGGTCCAGGTGTGTTCGAGAACTTAGGAGGCCCCTATAGTAAAGATATTTGTTTACAAACATTGTTTTTGTTATTTAAGTGTTCAAAACGTTAAACAAAAGAATTCTTTGTTTCACCAGCCAATAGTTCTCTGGTTGGCATATTAATAACAATACGTGACGTCACTGATATTTTTGCTACAGAATGACCTCTACTGAGTCTGTCGAATCAGGAACCAGAAGTTGTAACGTTAGCGTCACCACCATTAGGAAACGTTATGTCGTCCCTTGGGAATACATCATGTCCTCCCTTGGGGATACCAAGTAATGCCTAGATCTCGCACTGAGACATTTTCGTGGAGACTGAAAAACGAAAGCCGTGTGCGCTGTCCACGTGACTATAATTCGCGTCACAGGATTAGCTATTTCCAAACTTTCCTTGGATTTCTGAAACTAGACGTGATCTTGAAATGATTAGATCAACTCTCTTACTTCCCCTCTATCCTCTCTTGTTTCAACCTGATAACAAGCTAGCTGCTTAACTTGACCGCCGACGCAGTACAACAGTTTCTTTTGAAACTAATATCTTGCCAAGAGCCAGTCACCCGGAGCCTCCTTACTTACTATAACGTACTGAGTCAATCCTTTCAAGTATCATTCTCTTTTTAGAACCGCAATTAGCGCAAGGGTCTTTTGGTTTCCCACGAAATATCTTGTTCCTGCAGATAGAAAATGCAAAATAGAGGGAAAAGTGGGATCTCAGTCTTGTTGTAACAAAGAATGGTCCTAGCCGGGGTATCACTGGGTATTGAAAAGGGGTCGTGTGAAAACTCCCACAAGAGCTGTTTCTAAAAATAGAAATATATGGGAAAGGGTTGACTTACATGGTTAGTATAGCGGGAGATGGAGGCTCTGGGTAATGGGCTCTTGATTTTGCTTAACTTATTGTAGCCTAACAAGCTAGACTACGTAATCATTTACTTTATTCAGCCAACCAACTCCACCATCCCACCCCTCCCCACTAACACCGCTACAACCATCCCCTCTCTCTGTCCCCCGCTTTCTGCAAAAAAGCCTAAACATTTTCTCTACTTTCAGGGTGGTGATCACGTCGCCATCGTGTCACTAGGAAATTCATCTCATGCGGAAAGAAAACCCATGTTAAGACCAGAAAGAGCGAATCGTAAATGTCAATCAAAAAACAGCAGTCCGTATCCTACAGATTACGAGACTGCGTTTGAAGACGTGCCAACACGGGAACATGGGTTTAGGAACGGCAAACAAAGCTACAAGATCACTGAAGCAGGAACGATAGTGTGATCAGCGAAACGTGAAGAGTGTTAAAGGTGCTTCGTTGAATGATCTGCGACAGGAGTTTGAGTATCGAATCTTGACTTAGGCTGACTAACAGCAGTGTCCCGTACCGCTACTTAATATCTTTATAATGCCTAATATGCCTAATGATTGGTAAACAAGTTATTATCATTTTCACGATATAACAGGTTACTATAGCAATAACATAGCCTTTTAACAAAGCCCTTAATACTAGCTTTGAGTGCTTATAGCTCAAAAAAGGTTTAAAATTTAAGTTAATTCAAAGCATCAAGCGTAAAGGTCCCGTGCAAAGAAAATACTTTCAAGACAAGCTACGAGTTAAGCAACATGGCTTATTACTGATATGGCACTGTTGTTAATAAACTAGGCTATCTGAACTTCCATTGAATAATACAACCCTTGTGAATCTTCTCTCGTACAGAAGTAGCCCGTTCAGAGATCCCAGATTCAGAGGAAAATACAACAATGAAAGGTGCCAAACACTATGCGGTAAATTCGTGCGATGCCCGAAGTTCCTTCTGACATCCTCTGTCTGCGTTCTCTTTGGCTCATGTAGCACCCCTGCAGGCGTGGATCCAAGATTTTGAAATGGGGGGTGAATTTTTGTAATAATGTAATAGAACCAAAGCCTGGTTGAGGTGTTTGAGGTTTGTGCATCAGCCATGATTGATTTCCGATGAATTATTAGAAGGGGGCTCAGAAAAAAAAAAGGGGGGGGGGTGAAAATTCACCCATTTCACCTCCCCTGGATCCGCGCCTGCCCTTGGATTAGCTGCTTTGCAGGCAGTACGTTCATCTGTGGTTTGGGTCTGAGATGATATCACAAGGCCAAGATTACGTACTGAGTTAACGTGGCGGTCATGTGGAAAAAAGAAATAAGAAATTAAGAAAGAATCCACCACAAGTTCGAGTAACAAGCGCACAAAAACTTTGTACAAAGATTATTTACCTTGTATTGGAACTTTCTGTGTGACTGTTTTACATGTAAATATCTTCTCAAGAGACATTATTACTAGCAACACCACAAGTGTCGAAAAGAAATTTTGAAGTTCGTATGAAACACTGATGAGGAAATTTGACCTGTGTTTGCACAATTTCTCTGAACTATAGACTATAGTTATTTTCTCAAGTTCCCATGGGAAATTGATTTGGTGTTACTTCAGACAACTATTTATATCTTTAGCTTAAGAAAATGCAAAATGTACTGTAATATACTTCAAGATGTATTTTCTCACGTTATGGAATGCACGCTTCTTGTAGTGCTATTTCGGGTGTTCGTTATTCGCAGTTCACATTGCTTGTCGCATTTTACAGAGCGCGTGACTATTCGTGTTTCGGTATATATAGGCATTCTTTTGCAGTTCAAGGTCACTCGACGGCATCTCTCGTTATATTTCTGTCAATTTTCTTTTACTTTTGCCGTTAATTTAAATGCACAACTGAATCAGTTTAATGTAAGTATATATGAAATAATTCATATATTTGAACTGCGGTCATAGATGAAAGTGAAGAATGATCCTCGCAGTGAATTTTCCAATTTAAGCAACTGGAAAGAAGAAGCCTGAAAAAAATCAGGGCTTCAACGGGATTCGAACCCGTGACCTCCGCGATACCGGTGCGATGCTCTACCAACTGAGCTATGAAGCCACACATTGGGAGCGAGGTCAATTTGTTGAGTTCATATCCTCCCGTCAGGAGTGAAATGATGTAAGTATAATGTAGAGATAATTGGAATTCAATGTACTTCAACCAAATTCAATGTACTTATTCAAGACGTTTTGATGTAATTTTTATGTGCTGTCATTTTGTATTTTTATTGGTTATCCTGTAAATGGTTATACTTTGACATTGCCCATGCATGTACTCCTAGTCTAGCTATCAATAACGAGATGCCTTTTTCCTGATCCTTGTCTGCGTCTGATGATATTTAGTATGAAAATGATTTGTTCTCGTTTCACTGCAGAGTGATTAGAGAACAATTTAATTTGCCGTTTAAAACTGAAATATCGGATTTCGTCTTAATATATTTCTTTACTTTTGAGCCGTCAGTTAAATAAGTGAGGAAACATCCCCAGTTTTGGCGGATTTGTTGGAACATTCAGCAAAGTCTTGCAGCGAAGTCGTCTCTACAATATTAAGCTAAAAATTAGTCAACAACGAACTGTAACTTATTATGTAAACATTACATAATCCTTAAAAAGTTTAGATTTCTCCTCTTTTACAAGAGCGGTTCGCAACGCGACGTCTTTTATGCAAACGAGCTATCTATTGTGTTTGAAACCCCCCCCTGTATTCTCTTAGCAGGCGGTATATGACTCTGTTCCAACGAATAGTTGTGTGCTGCCATAATTAGAGGCAAGTTTCGCTGCTGATACAGTTGTCTGATGTACCTATTTGGATCGCGATGCTGGTGGTTACTGAAAGCTTGTCTGGGATGATGACTGGCAGGAAGTCGCGAATTTCCATGATAGTTGTAATAGTTGAGATGTCGCTGGTTTTGTTTAGTTTGATCTTTGCGCGTGTGATTCGTTGGAGCCCAATCAACAGCTTGTTGTAGTTGCCGAGGTGGATTCCGATCGTCTGTCCTCTTTGGCGCCGATTCTGGATCGCGATGACTTTCTAAAGTTGGATTATTTGCCTCCTTTGAAAATTAAGAAAATAACAGAATACAATTTACTTACAAATCGTTTAACACTTTCGTCGAATATACCGCCATTGCGTAAATAATTTAGTGAGTAGTAACTAAATCTGGATGACGATTACCTGAAGAAAAAACTATTACATTATGGGTATTTTGCGACCCACAAATAAGAAAAAATATCAACACATTCCACATTCCATTCCATTGTTCCATTCCATTCCATTGTTCCATTCCATTCCACATTCCATTTCATTGTTTCCCGGCATAAGAAAAATATCAACTGCCATGATATAAATTAGCATATTTAATTTCTTACATTAACTTTCATTTCATATATTATAAGTCCTCAAATCATTGAATAATTAAACAGTCTCTCTGCAAGTGTAAGTGTTGTTGTTGTCCAGAACTGGTTCGTGACGTTAAACCCTTGGTTTATTCTGCAACGCAGTAGTGATAGAGTGGTTTTCTAATGATCGAAAAGTAGAACCGCAATCAAAGTAATCACGGCTGACCAAACAAAACAACATAAATAACAAAATAAGTCAAACAGATCTCGAGCCAAAATCGGCAGAGTTGCGATTCCTAATCTCTGATTGGTTGAAACCCATAATCTTTGCTTTGATTGGTTAAAGCACGGTGGACAATTATTCTTAACCAATTGGAGCGTAGAGTAAAAACAAACTTGCTTTTTGAAACTCTTTTGGAAAACCTCTTGGTCATGTGGCTTACAGTTAATTCAAACCGAAGCCAGAAAATCAAATAGTCTCTATAGTCTACGTACCCAGCAAGTATTCCCATACGAACAAAAAAACCTTTTCAATATTCTGGCCTCGTGAAGGAACGTTCCCTTGCTAGCGCCACCACCCCACCTTCTCACCGTCGATTTTGTGCTCTTTCTCCACGCTTGCTACGCAGCAGTCTTTCAAAACCTATCAGGATAGTAACGACATCTTCGCGCGATCACCTCGTCTAAATAGAATCTTACCTGTATGTCGTCCTCGTTATATCCTGGTACACGTCTTGTGACGACATGAGATAGAATTCCCAGGGGAGCTAGTGTGACTGCCAGAACAGACAACGCTGACATAGCAATAGTTGCCGCGTACCTGTGACAGTAAGCTGAAAGAAAACACGGATGTGGTTAGCCTTCTACCTATTTATTTGGAAGAAGGTGGATTCTGGTGTGAGGGGTAGCCTTCCTCATTCCTTCAAGCCATTTGCTACTGCTGACTAGGCCAAAACATCCGGTTATTTTCGCACATCTACTAAACTTGTTCCACAAGTGACGGAAAATAGGCAAAATATTCTTTAAAACATTTGCCCCTCCCTTTCCTGAGAGTCACCCTATCTTCAAAGCGGGTGAGCCTCGACCGAGGGTCACACTGCACCGAGCAAAAAGCTTCACTGCTGCTTAGAAACAAAAATATTGATTTGATCAACAGGGGCGAGGAACTTTTTTCGCATGATCAAGCTTTAAATCTATGACTAGAAATCAATGAAAATCGTTTTTCAATGACTGAAAATTAGGTGACAATCAGGTTACCAGTAATTATTAGTAGCTGGTAAATAATTAAACCACGGCAACAGCGGCACAGGAATAAGCTCACCTGAACCTTGGAAGTTTGATTGGCACTTTGCTTTGTATATCTCTCTGGAATCAGACTCGCGTCCGAGAAATAAGAACACGAGGTGAAGACTGAGCACGCCAGCTATTAAACAAAAGATCGTGTGCAGGGAAACCTGTTGAAATACAAGATAACGACCTGATATCATGGAGTATTTTAACATAATTTTGAAAGCTAAACTTGTAGTCAAGTTAGAAAACATTTCATTGTTTTCCAATATGAAATGAGCTTTCCAAAAATATTGAATTTATTCCTCTCATTTAAGTTGACAGCGGGGCCATCTCAGAATTGATGACGTTACCGTCTAAAATGTCTTCCTCGAAGGTCCGTTTTCAACCTCGTTCCCAGGCTCTCTCTCCTTTGCCTAGCCTCCCTTGTTGACAAAGGTCAGGAGGGAGGCAAAGGAGAGAGAGTCTGGGAAAGAGATTAGTCGGTTTTGTGGCGGGAGGAGTAGGGACTTGAAGTCATTAGTACGCCTTCCCGTCGCTACTCTAGAAGCTCTTTTTGATTCTCAGTCTTTTTCTTGGCCGGAGGTTTTCACATGCAAGTGCTAAAGAAAGAGCGATTGCTTCCAAATAAAAAGATTGACTGATCCGTGTCAATCAGTACTGAGCCCGACATGATAGCTATGCATGTTAATTTGTGTTAGTTTCAAGGACAAGTAGATAAGATGCAGATCGATCCTTCCTACCAGCCAGTGTTTTCTCATTCGTCCTCCTACCATTCCTGCTATCCCTGCACCTAGCATCTGTACAGGAAGGAAAAGAAAATTTAAATCAGCGAAAAAGAAGGCTGATCAAATGCGTTACCTCTTCTTAAAAATCACCAAAAGTTATCTACTTTGATATTGCATGGTTATTAGCCCTTGTCAGCTTCAACGACAGCAATACTGACTCATTCCTCTGTCTTCGGATGTGCTCCATGGCCTACTCCTTGATCTACGTCGCAACTCTAAATTTTCGGTTTCCTAAAACGTATCACCCAATTGAAAAAAACGAATTCTGAGCGATAAGTATCTTAAAGATTTCTTATCTTCCCGGAAAGCCCGTGCGGTTTCTCAAATCTAATTGCATCTAATGCTCTTTGCTTAGCCTGGCGAATATCACACTGAGACATGACATTTCGTCTCTCTAACTTATGAGCAAGGAAGTAAAGAACAAAACATTTAGTTTAATTAGTAAGAAAAAGCCGAATTATTGCTCATGTAACTGATCCAAAGTCGATAATTGTTTTACTCAAGTTGTATTTGTTTTTCTGTTTTTGTCTATGCGCAAGTGGACATAACGCAATCCGATGTATGTTTGATTCTAATAATCTGATGTGTTTGACCCTTGAGCGATCGGAGTGAACGAAATGCAAACTAAACCTTCCCTCGTGGCAAAAAGGAATGTTTTGAAGAAGATTCTCTCATAAACATACGTATTTCGTTTCTGTCGTGCCCAGAATTTTTAAGGAGAGAAATATAAGATGTAATATCGGCATTGAAACCCTAACTACGTTAAGTTTCACAGTACACCTGTAAACACTTCATGTAAAATAATTAAGTTCTATTCTTCTTTGCACAATAGATAAAAGAGTCGATTATCGAGCTTCTGTTTAGGCTACTCACAGGAATTCCAACCAGTTTTGGAGGAAGGCTTGGGCTGTTCTCGTATTCCAACAGCTTCATTGCTACACCAAAACATGACATGCCCAAAACAAAGCCCAGCAGTCCCGTTGACATAGGAAACCTCCAAGCGTTTTCTCCTCTTATTAAGCAAGCAAGCTTGGTGTTGTTACACATTTTTATGAAGTTCCCCTTGCTAACGGTTACCTCGTATTTTCAAAGTTAGAATGTTCCTGACCTCAAAAGAAAAATAATTCAAGTCTGCACAAGTGGTGCGGCCGCGCTCTATATCAGGATC
Organism: Micromussa lordhowensis; assembly: GCA_964020085.1. Lineage (NCBI taxonomy): Eukaryota > Metazoa > Cnidaria > Anthozoa > Scleractinia > Lobophylliidae > Micromussa > Micromussa lordhowensis. The sequence goes on along the minus strand of OZ026595.1, from coordinate 45,941,326 downwards.
TATTTATAACCTATTGTGTAGCTCTCCTTCACTCTCAAGAGGTGAATATCAATCCAAACACATAGTTACCTCGAAAATAAAAGCGCCATTGAAGGTCTCATGCGCAAAGGGCCCAGAGATCAAGATACAATTGCCCATTGGCCATTCTCGTCTCCAGGGAACGTGCTCGTTTTGGTTGGCATCAAGAATCGCGACTTCTGGGCGGGTCCAACACCGGAAGTCCTCTTGTCATTGACTTCCCGTCACATCCGACAAATGTGGCTGAAACGAATACTCTGCGCATGCTCAGAAAATCGGGTCCGGCCAGTCGCGACCAGAGACCACGATTCTTGGTGCTGACCAAAAGGAGCGCGGCCACTGGGGACGAGAATTCCGTTTGGCAGTCAGTCAATTGAGAGCCGCTGCAGGAACAGAGGCCTAACCGTACCTGGAAGTATAGCAGCTCTCGCAAGCTGTTATTGTTTTACTATTGTAGCGGCTGTTATTGTTTTAGGGCTAGGGGCATTTTTTTTGTTTGTTTTATTGTTCCCTTAAAGGATATCGAGCCATTAGCGACTTTCATATAACCCGCAATGCATTTTGTTTTCCCCACAAAATTTTGCATAAACTATTGTTTTCAAATACACTTGAGAATAGATGACAATAGTTTATGCAAAATTTTGTGGGGACAACCAAATGCATTGTGGGTTATATGAAAGTCGCTGATTAGTGTGAGACTTTACGAGGAGCTGCTACATGATCCAACCGTACAATACTATTACCATGGCAACATTATTTAAGAGGCACGATACATGTGCCTGCTTGAGTGTAACTCCTTTTTGGCAATAGGGAATTGATCGTTGTATCGCCCCAAACGGCAATTTTGATCATGGTAACAATTAAACAAGCAGAAGAACAACATTAAAAAAGGAACGGAAAGGACGTCCTCAAACAAAAAAGTTAAACGGCTCTGCAGGCGCACTATACGTACATCTTGGATTCTTTGTAAATTTCGTAGCTATACTCTCCAAAATGCTAAGTAAAATGTAGAGGGCCGTGGATTCACGGTTTCAGCTGGAAAGGAGCTCTGATACCAGTCAACAGAATGAATCAGTGAATCTAGACTATTGCAATAATGTAATTTATGGCGATTGAGGGACAAATTAGTCGGAAATTATTATTCTGACGGAACGTTGGAGAGACACAGGTGCATCACGGGATGCTTAGGGACTATTTAAGGTTTGGCGGGAGTTTTGAGTCATTCTAGGTCAGTTAGTCGTTGTGTTCGCCCACATTATTTTTTTCAATTTAGTTTCGATTTTATCAACTTGTGTAAATAATTGTAGAATACCCTTTCCTCAGGGTGTAGTGCTGCCGCATAAGTTGAGGAATACGTTTCCATATATTTTTTAGCCAGATCTAAAGGGTGGTTTTTTAGTGCTTTTTCGTATCTGACGTAGTACAGGTTCTAGTTCTTGGAACCATTAGTTAATTTGCGAGGTAAATATTAGGATACATTGAATCTGATGGCTAACTGACGCATCTTCAATTGAATTCACATTGAACGTCTCGTGTGAGTGTGTTCAGAATGAGATTATTCTGTGAAATATCAATTCAATCTTCTGAGCTGTTGCCATCGGATTCCTACTTTATTGATTACAAGTCTACACCACTGATTGAATATTCAACCAGGACAAAATATGTACATCAGACGTTATGAATACACTGGGGAAAAACATGGAGCAAATTCTTATCAAAACATGATAATGATGGATAGCGTATATTTAACATTCTGAGGTTGCATATACATGTAGGAATAAAATTGTCATTGAATTTTAGATTAACATGTTAATGACAGAGTAACAACTATAGATTTCACATCTGATAGTTTGCAATATAGTTAGCCAAGTTAAATTGCCGCAATAAGGTTACAGTTTAACTTACCCCGAAGCGACTTCATATCCCGAAAAATTCCCTGTTTCTTACTTCCAACGTCTATTTTTTCAGTTTCATTTTGTGAAAGTTAATTTCAAGTAATACAGCTATGATATGAACGTGTACTAAAATGGCTAAACTTCCTGTAAGTAACAATTGCGTAGCTGGTGGGATTTCACAGTGAAAAAAACTGTTCTAAAAATTACTTCCCGTTCTCGTCTCGGCTCCGCCGCCCTCGAAATCCAACCAGCCATGCAGGCCAGTTTGTTAGCAGTTTAACTTATTATATGGCTCTGTCTCACAAGGACTGGGAACTACCAAATTCACGAATTTGATTGCCTGAAATCAATATTGAAAGCGGCGTAGATTTTCCCATCTAGACCGGTAATGTTTGCAGTGAAAAAGTTGCAAACTAAAATTCAAAATCATTGACTATTTTCATCTAACAATATTTGTTTATGGCAGTGCCAAAAAGCCTGATGAGTAAAAATAAAGTGGAGAGGATGAGCAAACTTTGGAAGAATTAAATTCAGCTCATTGCCATTTGCAAGCAAAATGTCAGTTAGTACAAACCAGTTACATTGAACGAATTAAAATGTTCTTGTTTGCGCCATATAATAAACATCTTATTAACCAAGTTTAGTCGGTCTGTATGGGAGAATCTTGACCTTGGTCGTGTGTACAGACCTCACTGCGTTCGGTCTGTACTCACGACCTCGGTCAAGATTCTCCCATACAGACCTCCTGCTCGGCTAATAAGAGCTAAATAATATTTCAGGTTCCTGTACATGAGATTCAGTGAGCTGCATTTGTCATGTGTTGCTCTCTGTTTTGTTGAAAAAACTATGAGACGCAAATTCTTTGTTTTCAGGTTTTTCAAGCGCCTGTTCAGCTTCCCTAATATCTCCATGAATGGCTTCTATGAGAGCATCTGAAATAAAAGCAAAAGGGAAAAACCTCAGTGCTGTTAAGTTTTATTTATTTTGTAGCCAAGTTTTATTTATTTTGAAGCCAAAACATGAGCAAAGTATTTGTATTGGCAAGACTAGGAAATTTGCTTCTCCCAGTTTTGTTAACTATACACAAAAGTATGAGCTAAGTGTCAAGACACTAATGAATAGACAGAAGGACAGACAGACAAACAGCCTCTATTTAAGCACAATGAAACATCTAAAGCTTATGCAAAAACATAAAACTGAATTTAAATTAAACTTCGTGTAAGACCCAATAAACACTTACCTAATGATGGATAATTCTTTTCTGGTCGAATGAATCGTAAAATAACAACACTTAGCTCTGCTCCATAAAAATCGTTGTCAAATGTATGAATAATGTGAGTCTCCTGGAATGGAGTTTAAAAATAAAATAATAATTACATTTGCATTGACTTTCACGTCTTATTATGAGTCTGTCTACAGATTGTCTCTGAAGAAAGTTCAGACAATTTTTTTCTGAGTACATGTAACTTACATCTGCAACTTCTGACAGCCCTAGCTTTCAACCGAATACTTTTCTTGCT
>OZ026595.1:45925393-45930393 GCA_964020085.1 Micromussa lordhowensis | reverse complement strand
TAAAAGCGGCTCGTGCAATTTCAGCCTTTTGAATAACTCACTCGTGCAAATTAATTCCAAATTGAACTCGAAACCGTATGATTACCTATACTTAGTGTGTGTTACTCTTTTTTGTGTTTCGATTCATACGTTCGTCCTATTTTTACCAATTTTTAAAGGAATAAAGGAATATTACAAGTGTAATTTGCTCTGCAAAATCTTGAATTTTGAATTTTGAAATTTTTTTCGATCCGGTCCGTGGCCCGGTCCGTGATCCGATCCGCAGTCCGGTCCGCGGTCCGGTCCACGGTCCGATCCGCGGTCCGGTCCGCGGTCCGGTCCGCGGTCCTTGTTTTGTCGACGCCGGTCAAATTCAAAGTCATGTTGACGTTTACCTGGAAATGTCCCTGTATAGCACCTTTAGAAATGGTACTCAAACGTGGTCTGTTTGTCAGGTCCAGGTCTAAGTCCCACTGCAGCCATTTTCTGGCGAGGTGGCACAGCCAGCCGTGTTGTTGCACTTTCACCAGCTTTTCACCTCATGGACAATATTTTTGTCGAAGTCTGTCGAAAATGCCTTCCCTTTCCAGCGAGCAAAGAGCAGCTATTGCTATTGGAGTTCCTGTAGTGGCATTGTTGCTTTATTTATGGTACAGGAGACGTCAAAATTCCGAATTCTCAGACGAAGACGAGGATTTTACTCAAGTAGAAGAAGGAAGTGAGGAAGTCGCGTCTGCAAACCAAAGGACCATAGAAGTCAGAGTTCCTCGTGCGGCAGTGGGTGCTATTATCGGCAAGTCTGGAGCGAATATCAAAAAGATAGAAAAGGATAGCGGAGTTCGTGTGAATTTAAAGGACGAAAATGAAGGCAGTGAAAGCGAAGAAAGAATTGTGCTCATTCAAGGCGAACGCGAAAAGGCAAAACGAGCAGAAATATTGGTGAAGAAAATCATTGCGGAGCAGCCGGTGACTAGGACGGAAGAGATTTTCATTCCTCAGCGTGCTTGTGGAAGAGTTATAGGCAAAGGAGGGCAGACAATTCGTCACATGTGCTCCGTTTCAGGTGAGCATGTTTGTTCAATGTTTAGGAAATGTACAAATACATGTACATCTTAGCACGTTTCCTTAAATATTGGTCAAGAAAAAATATTGGTCTATGAAAAGCAGGTTGACATGTTAAGACAATTTAAGTGGTAATTAAGTCTAATTAATGTGGGCACTGACTGTGTGAAAACTACTCCCCCATGTACATGTACAAGTAGGAAGTCTACTTTTCTACGTCATATTTTTCAACTTATCATGTTGGTACATGTATATGTACATGTACACTGTACCTGCAAGCAAATCTTTTGTTTTTGCATAGCCAAGTTTCTGCCATTGATGTTCTATCCAATGGAACCTGATTGGCTACATAGGCTTTTGGTATCAATCAATGATAATGTGTGGTTCCAGAAAATAACTATACCGTAAATGATACACCCCCTGGGGAAGTCATAGTTCTATATCAACGCAGCAACAACAGTAGGTTTGCAGTTCTATATCAATGCTACAAGATCGAACAGGATACAATTTGTAAGCCATTACTGTCCAAGCAACCATGGTGTTAAATAAATTGTGCGATTTTGCTTTACAGTACACTTCCTGGAGTTTTAGACATTTTTGGGGGGGAGGGCAGCATCTATTAGAAACGGGGCATTTATTAGAGAGGGGCATCTATTTCAAACTTTACACCACACCAGGGTTTTTAATGGATAGGAGGCATTTATAAGAGAAGGGGCGTTTATTAGATTATTTACAGTACCCTAACCACAGAGGGAATTGGGAATTCCAGAGGGTTTGGGGGGGGGGGGGTTCAAATACCCAGGAAATTCTGGAGGGGAGGGGGTTGGATGGTAAATTTAGTTTCCAGATGTCCAATTCGATACAGATTCAAGTATCGATCTAGCTGTTCAATTATGCTTTCTTACTTACCAGGTACTTTTACATGAAAAAATAGTAGCTTGAATTCTTGTATTTGAATTGAATAATATTTGAAATGAATTTTCTTTCTTCGAAAAGCACTTTGGTAGCTAACAAGTGCAAAGAACATGCTGTTGCATGGAAATGGCTGCTATTACTTGTTACCAGTCTACATGAAGCGAAAAGCACTGGTGACTAGCCTAGTTTGTTTATTTGCATCAGTCTTCAAAGCTGTTGAGTGGCAATCTCAGTGCTTTCAATATGACCCGGCACATGCCGGAGCTCTGGCGGGGGTATTTTGTTGAAACTCGGCGCATATATTTAACTTTTAAAAATTCTCCAGAGAGAATTTCTCCTGGGCTTCTCATATTACTATATTATGTAATTTTGCTGTAAAATTGGCTTTCATTGCAAGTGTGATAGCGATCATGTTCTCAATAAAAGTATGGTGTCAGTTTCATCCACACTCATCTTTTCAGTCATTTAATGGCAATTGTACCGGATTTACAAAGGTAATTTGGCAAGTTTAAATAAACTGATGGATGTTTCCTTTGTATGTATCTTCAGAGAATAAACAGCAGTGGTGTGTAATGTAGGTGGTTAGGTGTTTGGAGTGTTAACTTTAACACACTTTCTTGCCAAAACTATTTTTCCAGAGGGTATGGGGGTGTACATAATACTTGTGGAAATTCTGTAGGGGGAGGAGGGGCTTATGTGAAATTTCCTCCCTGAGGAGAGTATGGATTATTGCTGGAACTACACCATCAATAATTAATAGTGATCAATAAGAAACAGGACCAGTAATCGATTGAAACCCCACCATACAGCCACTTTGTTGTGGTCCATGTATGCCATGCAGTTTTGTTTGTCTATCTGTCCGTTCATCTGTCTGTCTGTCTATCTGTCTGTCAAATAATGCACTGTCAAATAACGTTGCAGATTGGTGGACCATTTATTAACCACCAGATAAACAGAGTCTTACTTGTGTATGGGGATTAACAGCAAACTTAAAGCTACATACTGCGGAGCGAAATTTATGAATTAAGATAGAAATTACAGTTACTCAAGTTTCATGCTTCAAGCGATCATCAGACTGTGCCCTGAATGACCATTGAAACAAAATATAAAATTCCTGTTTCTGATTGGCTGCATAGTAATCGGTGTTGCTGTCTTTCAGGTCCCAGATATATTCAGACAGGACAGTATCGTGTGAATGCTTGCAAACATCTCAAAAAGATCTGAGCAAAAACAGTAGTCTAGTTTATGGGATCAATAAATTTTAATTATCCCAAGAAGTTTTGCTTGTCTTCTGTGCAGACAAGTAGTGTCAGAGGTGGTTGAAAGAGTTTTTATGATACAGTTTTGATGAGCTACTGTGATTTTCAATCATGAACGCAATAGTGAACTACACATGTATCTCTCACTGCCATACTTCATTTTAGTATTTTAGCATTAGCATAACGTAGGATGTCCTTTCTTAAAACAGCTATAAAAGTTTTGTGAACCTGGATTAAGTCACACATGTCCAATACTCTCAACCAGATTCCAGTAGGCAAAACCTGGAGTCCAATGGAGTCTAGTCGAAAAATGAAACTGGAAGTACAGTCGAGTCCACTTGAGTTACCAGAAACCTAGCCATAGGATGAAACCAAATACTTTGAGGGGAGGAGGATTGGAAAGTCCGATGGAGTACATTGGATCCATTGGAAACACATCAATTCCGATGGAATCTTTTGAAGTCTAGTCATGGCATGAATCAAAACAAGCATACTGCATGTTCTTTATGTCCTAAGTTGAGACTGGCACGCTAAACATGTAGCATGAGTGAAATTTATCTAAATCTGCCACAAATAGAAAATGACCATTTCTGTCGGAATCTGTTTGTGTCCAATGAATCCAATGGACTCCATTGGAACAACTTTCTACCCCCTCATCCAACTTGGGTATAATTTTTTCTAAGTCCCTCACGAATAGAAAATGAATATTTCTATCGGTATCTATTTGTGTCCAATGGACTTTACACACCTAGATTTCCTGTTTTCTGATAGAAGGCAAGGGGATATCACTGGAATCTGGTTGACAGAATTGGACAACCCTTGATTAAGTAGCCCCTTTACATCTTTTCCCGGGAAGTCTACTTTAGTAATATTCCAGGCCAATATATTTTTCCTCTAGGTGCCAAGATTAGAATTGATCGTGAAAATGAAGACATGTCGAGCCCTTTACGTAAGTGCACAGTTACTGGAACCCATGACCAAATTGCCAGCGCTAAGGGACTACTAGATGAGAAAATTGCAGAAGATAATGAAATTCGGGCTCGTAGGGGGGATATTGGAATGCCACAAAACAGACGCTCACCTAGGAAGTTAGACACTGCTCTTGGTAAGTAAACTTCTACTACATACAGTGCCTTAAATTGAACCTTCAAGATTTTACTTATAACTTATAAGGCACTCAACAATTTTGCAATGTCATGCATACACAATATGCTTACATCACACTCCATCACGTCAACTACGCTCGTCATCCAAGCATCATCTTTTAACTCGGTCTTATGACTTGAAAACATATGGTGCAAGATCCTTCTCTGTGGCAGTGCCTAGACTATGGAATGCTCCACCATTTGAAATAACAAATAGTATGTTTGTGTCCATCTTTAAAAATGGACTCAACACTTTTCTTTTTTAAAAAGCCTTCTTGCAATTTATTTTAGACCAATGTTTTTGACTTTCAGATAATTTTTTAGATATTTTTCTGATATGTTGTTTTCAATTTAGTTGTCCTTAGAAGTCAGCAACTGTCGTTGTACATGTACCACACATATCTTTTATCTCAACTAACTACTTCTCATCTCTCTTTCAGCTTCTCCAATAACAGGTGCTGTACAGTTTCCAAAGACAAATGACTTCTTTGCGGTATTTGTGTCAGCAATTGACAATCCTGGACATTTTTGGGTACAGCTGCTAACAAAGGATTCTCCTGATCTGGATAAACTAACAAATGACTTGACATTCATGTACTCTTCCTCAGAATCACATTCTGTCCTTAATGCTTTTAAGGTC
>OZ026595.1:45902893-45917893 GCA_964020085.1 Micromussa lordhowensis | reverse complement strand
TTATTCCACCAGGAGCAGATACTGCGGGAGAAATCAACGGAGAAACACCTCAACACGTCACGGAGGCAATGCAAGGACAGAACAGCAGTGATGTACTTTCCAAACCTGCTAGTACTGACCTCCAAGATGGTCCTCTGTCAGGGGATGCTACTGACAGCTGTCCTGAGTTGCACGGACCCGTAGTCGCTGAAAGTGACTCTCCGGTCAAGGCTGCCCTGGTGAAGAGCATTTCTCGAGATTACATCGCAGCCCCCGCGAATTCGTCATCTGACGTGCTCGATGAAGGGCGAGCATCTCTCAGCGTTGTACAGGAGCAAGGGATCAAAGCTGTTTCGGAGACTGAAGTGCAGTCACAGCCTGAGGCGTCAAGCTCTGCCGAGCACAACGTAGAAGAATTGCATTCCCCCAGTCAGGAGAAGACAGCGTACCGTAGCAGTCTTAATATTTCAGCTTCATCGAGAAGAACGATGGCAGCAACATTCAACTTCAGCCGTCACGTATCGGAGCGAAGCGAGAGCTCCGTGACAACAATGACCAGTAGTGTTCACCGGCAGATGGTCTCTTCCAAGCAGTCTTATGTTAGTACCGTGACACTTCCTGAGCGTGACACTAATAACGTTATTGTGTCGGTGTTACCAAGTGTCGGACAACTTCAAGCGGAATCTCCATTTGATCTAGAAAGTCACGCTTTCAAAGCTTCCAATGAAAGTACGACATTGACGCGTCACGCGGTTGCATCGGAAGTACACCGTACTGTCACGCAAAGTAACGGACGTGACACGACAAATGAATTTTCCTCGTCACGCGTTGAAGAGAAGTCAGCATCGCACATGTCTCCATCCGACGAGAAGCCAACTGTGAAATACGAAATTAACTTTGAGTCCATAAAAGGGATGCCCGTTGCGGAACATTATACAATAAAGAAAACTTTCAATCAGCTAGAGAGCGGACCCCATGCAGGCTTTGAAGCCTTAGACTCGGGTAGTTTAGTTTCTGGTGCTAAGAGTACTGATAGAACGACTTCAGCAAGCACCTCTGGGAAAAATGAAGGCTCGGAACAGAGTGGTGACTTTATAAGCCGAGGTTCGCCTGAAGAAAGCGGTGGCGATATGTCTCCGTCGGGTTCCCTCTTGGATATCGCCAAAAATGATGTCATAGATGAAGAAGAAGACGACGACGACGAACAAGCAGACCAAGACGACGCCACGGCAGAAAGTCCTGAGCAAGACAGTGATGCAGAGTCATTCATAAGTGCCAGGGAAGATATCACCTCCGACACAGACACTGCAGCTTACATGACCGCCCCGCCAGGAGGCAGTTCCACTTCTTTGGACAGTGACGTTGCTTTAGGCGACAGCACTGCAGATGAGACAGTCACTCCCGTGAACTCCGACACCGAAGCTGAGTATGAGGAGGAAGCTGAAGAGGCAGGGCTCAGGGGTGATGCTACACCTCGACCAGCTGCAGAGGCTGGGGATGATCGCAGTCGTTCAGGTACTCTGAAGGGCTTGAAAGACCAGATGACAGGTCTAGGTGGTGCTGTTACGTCAGACGGTGATCTTGGTTACAGAGGAGATTCCGAAGACGGCCTGGAATCAGCCGAGGATCTCCGAACGGTGGGCACGTGACTATACTGATTCAGACTAGGCGCACATTGTATATAGTGCTTTGTGCACTGTATTTAATTAACTGTTCTGTTAAATTGTTCTAGCGAATCGGAGCAGAGACACTCTCCGCACCGATCAGATACAGAAGCACACATGCTCCAGTGTCTGTGCTTTGCCGCCATCGGTCACGTGACTCTGCTTTCAATAGTGATTGGTTTGTTAGACATCTTTTGGCTTCGTGGTTACTTAAGTGTTCACTACGCCAGAGAAATTTGAAAACGCAGCTATATTTCCCCGGGAAGGCCTACCGTCCACACTAATCTGTCCTGCGGAGCTTTTCCAAAAGCTCTTCAAACCGGAGGAATTTGAAACCGCTTGCTTTGGGTTTTGGCGTGGATGGAAACGTTTTGAAAAAGATGACGGCACGATAAACTTGAGATCTCCGCGGTCTTAGTTTTCCACAAATACAAATCCAAAATGGCCGGGAATTGTAGCGTTTTCAAATTTCTCCAGCGTAGTTTGGACGGAAAACATTTCATGCGTTTTTAGGGGTAAAATGCTGTTTCAAATTTGAAGGAAACAGCTCTCTTTGTTTAAAATTGGGGCTGATTAAATTACTGACAAGTGGCTAGGCTTAGACAAGGAGTGATACAAACCTTTAAAATTTTCATTGGTAAAATATTTTTCCAAATTTTCCTTTGTTGGATGCCTTACCTGGTTTTATGCAAAGTTAGTTGTAGGTGAAGTACAGTTTTTCATAGTTTTCAGCATTTCTTCCTCAATCCTCTCTTTCATACATGGTTTAACGTGCAAGTTCGTATAAACAGTGAAGTATCTTTGGGGGTGGAAGGTGAGGGGGTTGTTTGTCACACAGTTCGTTGAATTTGTAAGGTGAACTACATGTACTCGCCCAATGTGCTCCATGGTTGGTTAAGTTGGGGCTGTATTTACAGCTTGTAGTCAAGCAAATTGACCTCTAACGCTATCACAAGCTATTTCTAGAGACGTAGAACTTTAAAGGGCCTATTTCACGATAATGCGCATGTGCAAGCTTGATTGACATTGGCAGGTCCACAGGAATGTTGTTAACCAGTAGTAATTGTACGACTCGGAACCACGCGCCGCTTGGGATGGCGGTTTTCTCGCGCGGGTTAGGGTTAGGGTTAGGTTTATGATAAGCTTTTGTCTAGGAAACTTCCTTGTCCATTTGACTTCTTGTATGGGACGGACAACCTCCTCGTATAAATGCCCTCAAAATTCCAAAGCCAACTGGAAATCGTGCAGTCGGGTCAAACATCAGATCGCGGCAGCACATGCGTTGCAAAGTGCAACAGGTCCTTTAATTTCAGAACATGCGTTCTGCTTTGACTGCGTTTATTGCTGTTTGTGGTCTGAAGGGTATCGTGTCCGGTCAATTGATTCTTATTTGAAATATCAGTTTAAAACAGATTTTTCTGATTTTCACCTTTTACTTTAAGAGCTGATTTGAAATATATTGTATCATCTTTGGCAAGTTGGAAAATTGTCTTCAAACATAATAATATTTTGTTTAGGTTTAGATACTCGACGGAACTAACGGCAACCCAAGCTAAAATTAGGATGGTTAAAGATGATTTCCAGCCAGGCCGTACTGTGCAGTCTCGGCACCCTAATGTTTATAAACATTGTAAGTTCCCACTCGATGGAATGTGAATCGATGTTATTCGTTACTAACCACATACCTTATCTTTGAGACCTTTCAAATTCTTTTTCCAACAGCTTCATTGATTTTACATCTGCGAAATTGTTTCATCAAGTGAGATAAGAAAGAACGAAGCATAGAACTTCGACCTCTTCGCATCCATAATGGCGGTTATTTTGAAACTTTGAATTTACTTCATGTAAATAGTTGCCAAATGTGTACATTTTGTGATGACTTACATGAAGCAAAACAAAAACGAAAGCAAACTCTCGAGAGTGCGCAGTACGGGCAAATATTACTTCAATTGGCATGAAAACACTTAACAGGAAGGTTATAACCTGCTCGTCTTTTAGGGCCTGTTTACATGGAGGTGGGGGACCCCAGGTAGGTGAGGTAACCCGCCTAGGTGGGGTAACCCGCCTCTCCATATAATCTCTCATTTTTATTTGATCATGTTTACATGATAGGTGGGGTAACCCGCCTAGGCGGGTTGCCCGGTCTGCCAGGTAGGGTAACCCGCCTAGCCGGGGTCGCATTTTGCCATGTAAACGACTCGAGGTGGGGTAACCCGCCTAGCCGGGGTCGAGTTCATGTTACATTTGCAAGCGCGCCAAAGCGCGTAAAAATTTGAACCAGAACAATATGGCCGTTAATTGCCTCTGGCGGAGGCTTTGTATCATCAAAAGTGACAGTAAAACGCCACAGCATTGAAATGCTGCAGCGAGAGCAGAAAATAAAAATAAAATAACACTGACCGCCATTTTCAATGTTTACATGCCTAGCGACCACGCAACAACGTCAAGTAAAGTCACCCCGGGACCCCGGGGTCGTAAGTTTGCATGTAAACGCTGGCCATTTTTCGACCACGGCTAGGCGGGTTACCTCACCTACCTGGGGTCCCCCACCTCCATGTAAACAGGCCCTTAATCATTGATTTGTATTAATCATGTTCCTTTACAAACCTTAGGATTGGAGTTGAGCAAAGTTATATCAGAGCATATCACAGTCATTTGTTGTCAATCTTTAAGACCAATTCTTGTTAGTTAGGTTTTGCTGTATTTAGTAGCAAACCACCGAACAAGAATTGAAGTTTAAACGTGGCCTTTGTAATGTTGACCCTAACTTAATGAATTCAATTCAGTCTGTCATCATCATGTGCTTTTCCCCACAAGGGAATCAGTCAGTTTGAAGGACGGTGCACACGTTCTGCGCATCTCGCGAGGCATGGTTTAGGCGGTGTTCACATTAGAAAACTCGCACCGGCGAGTTTCACACTGGGATGACTTTTTGATTTCGTATCGCGTTTGTATAGGTAATCATACAGTTTCGAGTTCAATTTGGAATTAATTTGCACGAGTGAGTTTTTCAAAAAGCTGAAATTGCGCGAGCCGCTTCGGAAGATGTTTCTTGAAGCTATTTTTTCGCATGCGAGAAAACTTTTTCAGAGTTTCCGTACAAAATTTTTGTCACTGCTTTACAAGATATCATTGGCCTACAAAATTTCTCATTGTCTTGCTACCAATCATTATCCAGAATTGCGATGTGTAATCTGCACTGGTGTTACACTTTTTGCACCGGTGTTACGCTTGAACTGCACTGCTCTCAGCCAATCAGAATCGAGTGGTTTTTTGATGTGTATTATTAACATGATAACTGGGTCGTTTCATGTCTTAATATTTAACGGTACATTTCATGTTGATAAAATACACGTTTGGTTCAAAATCGCAAACATTACGCATGCGCTACTCGTTCCAGGCTTTTCACACCGAAATGGGTGGTCGTTTCGCGTTTACATGATACCGTAGCGAGATTTCGTACCGGAGTGAAATTCTCGCCCCGGTGCGAGAACCGGGGTGAACTCACGCCGGGGTGACTCGTGCCGGCATACATTTTGTGGTGGTATCATGTAAACAAATATAGAACCATGAGAGGGAACCGGAGTGAACTCGCTCCGGGGCGAAAGTCGGTGTCATGTAAACACCCCCTTACACTCCACGCGCGCGCTTGGGTTGGTATGACGTATTGAACTATGCTGCCAAGTACGCGACTAAAATGAAAGTAACATCTCCTTTGACCAAATCAAGTTTAATGAACCTGTACTAGCGGCGTATCGCTAGCCAATAACTGTCAACGACTTCCAGCTGAAAACTAGCTGTTAGCTATCGAAAATTGTTTTTACGATAACTGCAGAAATTCTCGCGCGCCCATTGGCAAATTAAGCGGACAGACACATGAATTTATCATTTATGCGACGCGTCAACGAGCGATAGCAGACAATTGGTAATCGTAAAAATCGTACCCCATTTATGCCTAACCATGCGTGCTATTTCATCAGTTCACGTTACATTTTGCAGTAGCTGGAAGCAAAGATTATTAAAGCAATACCGTTAATACTTAAAAGAAATCTTGATAGGTAGAAAGTCTCTATACTGAGGAATCGCCTTAAAGGGACACAGTCAGCTGGTACACATGCGCATTACATACCATTCAATTGCTAATTTGCATGTAACAGAGACGCGATAAATGCTGTTTTTAACCAGATATGATAAAAATAATATCATAGGATAAGCAAAAGGACACTCAAAAATCAAGCAAATACTGCGGAAAATGAAGCGGATTTCTGCATGAACTTTGATTTCAGGTTGAGGTAAACGTTTTTCAAAGTGAGAAAAGCTACCGTCCAGGTCAACGCAGTCACAAAGCTGACTGTGTCCCTTTAAGGTGATTCCCGGGTAAAAGAACCCGCCATAGATTTCCGATGAAACTTGGTATGGTGTCATTACAGTACAAGGAGATGTTAAAAACGTAATAAAAAGAGGGGGTCACCGGGCTTGTTTTCATGCCACGATGCTGACAAATATGGTTATTTTGGTGACTTTTGGTTATCTCAGTGCGCAACAAATAAGACACAGAATTCGACTGTCTTTGATTGCTTATTCATCTACGTCCCAGAAGAAATGGCTTAAAATACCCTGCATTATTAACTGATATTTTTATTGGACTTGCTCCAATGGGCCCGTTACGTCTCTATCTGTAGCATTTATTTCATTTGCCAAAAAAGTAGCCCTAGATTTCTGCCAAATTTTTTCTCAGTTATTGCGGATATTGTTCTCATTGAATTTATAAAACAAAAAGTGGGGGTCACCGTGCTCGTTTAAGAGGAAATTAGCTTTTATCACGCTATCGAGCTTAGTTTGAAGGAAATCTCTTATGTTTTGTACGCGCGCGCGCTCATGTGCGCGCGATGATGACGCAAAATTCGTGCGCAGTAGGAATGCGCAATGCAAAACTCGGGAATCACCTTAACAAATTGATGTCAGGTTTTCATGCGTTTGTCCTGTTATTGATCATGAATTTCGTCATAACATTGTCAAAGTAGCTGTGGATCCACGAGGCGATAGCCAAGTGGATCCGCAGACTACTTTGACACTGAATGTTATGACGAAATTCATTGCATTATTGGATAATGCAATTCATTGGATCAGCCATCATGGTATATGGTACGCGTACACGTAATTTTTCTTTTTCAGGGGGGGGGGGTGCGGCGTTTTTATTTCAATTTAGTTTTGGATATTTTGGGGGTGTTTTTAATAAAACAATTATTCCACTCGCGCTTATGAGATGGTTATAGCTCACTCGGCAGTGCGCTCCTCAATGGCTATCTACCGTCTCATATCCAACGCGTGCTCGTGGAATAATTGTTAAGTAGTCAATGAATGCGCGATAATTTCTGCATTTCTCTTATTGTATAAATAAAGCTTACGTGATGACTATTTTCAAATTCTATCAAGTCATTTTTAAGATCTTTAAAGAGCACTCAAAATGGAAATTACCGGAAAATTATGGTGGCAGTGATCCAGAGAAAAACTCTGGTTCTCGGAGTGCGAAAACGTAAATGAAGTAAACTTTCATACCTCACACACAACTCACGCACATTGTCATTCTGAAGATGACTTCCGCTCAGGTTGTCGAAACGTCAGTCACCAACAACAGTTCTTCTCAGAACTACCCTCACCCGGAAGAAGACCACACTATACGAACTACAGATACTCCTGGGTTCAAACTATTTACTAAAGGAAAGTGTATCGAGACGACTTGACAATCTGCTTCCTCGAGTATTCGTTTCTTACAGTGCAAGCTCGATTGAACGAGAGACTCTCGTTACAAGTTCGCTTTTGATTGGTTAAAAAACTAATGGGAACTGGCAGAAGTAAAGCATCAACGATTGGATTGAACCACGTGTTTGGCAGCTGGGCATGCGCAATTCAACCAGATGTCCGAACTGTTTGTAATTAATATATTCTAGCATTTTTTTTATTTTTTATCCTTGTAATTTTAAATTTTTAAGATTCAGTTGTTAATTCCGCATAGTAAATTGTAGCAATGTAGATAGAGGATCACCCTAACTAACTTAGTGTTAGCTTGGTGATATCCTCTGTAAATATTGTTATTGTTATTATTACTATTATGATTATTATTATTAGTAGTAGTTATTATTGTTATTATTATTATTATCATTATTATTATTATTCTTTTTTAAATCAAATTACATATGGTCGGTCGGGCGATGGGGAACGAAACATTTTACTGATTGATCGACATTTACTGTAGTTTTAAATAATATTTTACACAACTTTTCTAAATAGTTATCTATTTCTACTTCCGCTATGGAGTTAGTTATTATTGTTCTACCAGTCTAAAAGGCCGCATTAGAGAGCGAACACGGAGATCATACTGACAAGAAGCAGAGCACCAAAGCAAACTGTAGGAATGCTAGCTCCGTTGCAAAGACGCTGACCACAGCACAAAATCTCGCGGTCGTCGGCATTTTGCATTTGATCAGCTGAATCACCACAAGCTAGTGGCACAGTGCAACCTTTGTAGTACTGTATCATACCTATTTTTTTAAACTCAAGTTTGAAGCACTTTCTGTAGCCAACTCCACAGAAAACCTCAATGGCGTTTTCGTCACAGTCTTCCCACGAAATTGTGCTAGAACACTTAAAACAACGGAACTCAGCTGCTATGAGTGTGGATTGGGGTGAGAGAGCGAAGTTGCACAAGTCCTTGTCGCACAAGGTGGCTTGGCAGTCTTCTTTTCGCTTGCCATTGCACGGATTTTCTAACCGTGAAGCGCACTGTTTTTTGTAGGTTGTCTTGTGTATCGGAGAGGTTCTGGCCATCACGGCTATGCATCTGGTCTGATCTGGTCCTTCACATGTTCTTTCTTCTTTCAAATTTAAATCACAATCCGCCCATGATACCTCACTCTCGCAATGGAAGCAATAAATCGCTAACCCTGCAAAGTGCAAATTTCCAAAATGATCAACTCCAGGAAAGGTTTTGTTCATGAGGGTTCGAGATTCTGAACTATTTTTAAAGTTTAGGTCGAGGTACTTTAGGCATCGTCATCGTTATCATTAATATGCTAGCTATCAGGTCATCATCGTCGCCGTTGTCATGTCATTGTTATTTTTTCCAGGCCCCAATTAATCTTTATGGATTTTGTTTAAGTGTTGCCTTCCTCGGGCATGCTGTATAATCTTTTTCAAGGCGCACCTGATCGTATTTAAAATTTGAATTAAACGCAATAGATCGTGTTCGATATGTTAAAATTCAGCTTAGCAGCGAGGCTTAGAAGACACAAACAAAGGAAATTGAATGACCAATTTATTCATTTCTTTTGTTTGTGTCCTCTAGGTCTCACCATCAAGCTGAATTTTATTATATCGAAAGTGGCCTATTATCTTTGTGCAGTTGGACTCAAACGTGGAATTTAATGTAACCTCACAAGTTCCTGACTTCAGTTCACAACAAACATACGTACGACAGCTTGCTCGGATCGTTGAAAATGCGAACTTGAAACATTCTACTGAGTAGACCGAACTTTTATTAACCGTACAACTTCAGCGCGCTTTAAGCCAGTTTAATTGATCATCGCGCAATTGATATGGACGCGGTGAAAGAGCGCGTGAAGAATGCTACTGGCGTGATGAGGATTGAAGAGAAGCTGCCTGCCTCGCCCAGAAGGCCGCCATCGATTTTCGAAGCCCTGCAAAGCAGCCTACATAACTATGGATAATTGAAAAGAAAGAATATTTACTGCTGTAGAACGATCATTTCGTTTTTTCACACGATCCACTGTTAGTCGGTTCACGAATACTCTTTTAAAGAATGTAAACCATCTTTACGGAGATGTGAACTCAATGAAGAAATTAGGGCGGAAGTCTATATACCTACCGAGATGCAAAACACATTCAAGTAGTACCATGGAACAGACCACGCTTAGTAAACTGAGCTTCATTAATCCCTCTGATTGTAATCCACGAAACCAGCGATAGACTAAAGCTAAAAATAAGTAAACAACTGTGGTATTGAACAAAGAGTCTTTATCATACGGCCAACATGTATCAAGAAAGGAAACTAAAGATCTGAATAGGCGATCTGCTGTTTATGGTTTAATATTAAAATATCTGTCGGCGTCAATTTTCAAACAGGTGTAAACAGACGAAATCAAATGGTGTATTTAATTAACGTGCTTTCTTTGTGGTAGGAGCAAGATAGTTTTTGTTTCTTCTCTCGTGGGAAAAGATTCGAATGATTGAATCATCACTGGCAGTGTTTAAGTCTCTTTATGTTTCCGTGAGATTTTTTAGTTTCTCGAGGATCGATCTCATAGCTGATCAGGAGTGCAGAAATTCTCTCAAAAATATCAGTACAAAGTGTAGCTGCTGGTAGAGAGAATAAAGCAGTCTAACATTCGGAGAATAATTTGGCCTTAAATATTGGAGTAGTCGAAATACCACTCAGTTTAAGAAATGTATGGAGACAATTGAGGCGTTCCCTATAAAATGTTTCGTGGATGAGTCGGTAGTCCGTTAAAGAATAAATAAAATAAAAGTGGACAAAAGATAAATTGAAAAATTAATAATTTCAAAGATCTCTAAACCTATAAATAATAATAACAAATCAATTGCATTTATAGAGATAAGATTCCAAAGCGTTTAGACTATGTGTAAACAAGCATAAAAATTTGTTATAATATGTCATCAAAAATGCCAGGAAATGGATGCAAATTATAGTCGCCGGAAGAAATAAAAAATATGAATAAACGCAACCTTCCCTTCCGGTTGAAACCAGTTCATACTGTAATCCATATCATCTGTTATTAACCTAAAATTCGTATGAAAAACATACCACGCGTCTATGATCTCGCATTAACTATTTATACCATTGATATGGCGCTGATCACTGGCCGTTTCGATGGTTGTTACGGGCTAAAAGAAAATGAAATAACAGAAATTGAAAAAATATATAGAGGATATTATACGGTGGTGAGAAGATATGCATTTTATGTTCGAGTGGCAAGAACAATATTGCTTTTTGCCACGAGAACACAAAATTCATATCTTCGAGCTAACGTGTAATATAGACGGCGTTTTTGACGATTTTCCGAAGGTTTCCGACCACTTTCCGAATATTTCCTAAGATTCTCCAGAACTTGTCCAAAGGTCACACGAGCGTTGCCGAAACTGTTCCTAAAATTTCCGAAGATACCCGAAGATTGCCGAAGACTTTCGAGGAAGAGACGCAGATGTTTCGATCATACACCAACGCATTGAAGTACAATTTAAGAGACAAACTTGACATCATTGAAATCATCGATATCCTCACTAGTGAGGATGTGGAAAACATGTCACTCGAGTCCCGGGTGTGTTTTCATATGAATTTTACGAGTGGTGTATTTACAGGTTAACATAATCAGCAAGTGCCTTAACGGGATT
Source organism: Micromussa lordhowensis (assembly GCA_964020085.1). NCBI lineage: Eukaryota > Metazoa > Cnidaria > Anthozoa > Scleractinia > Lobophylliidae > Micromussa > Micromussa lordhowensis. The sequence goes on along the minus strand of OZ026595.1, from coordinate 45,906,821 downwards.
TACCTGCACGAGTTCACTAACAATGAATGAGAAATTTCAACCGCACGAGGCTTTGCGAGTGCGGTAGTGAAAATTTCGAGTTCATTGTTAGTGAATGAGTTCAGGTTAATCCCGATAATTCACGAGCAATGAGTGCGTTAACATTTTTATTATTGAAATTGAATACCCTGCACAAAGAAATCATCAAACTTTGAGTCAGCCGAATCCATGGGGTAATGACAATGGTGTGTTGAATTTACACCACGGCTATTACACCGCGATAATGACGTCAAGGAGGTTGTTTCGTCACAAGCCAGTATCACGTGGTACAAATCAGCCAATCCGAAAATCGGAATTCGTACAGTGTATGAAAGTTGAATAATATTTTCCAGTAAAACACTCGTGTCTATATAACTGAGTTATGTAAATTGTTCAACAAGAGTGTCATATTCTTGGCTGACGTGACCAGGCCCCGACGGTTCGTTTTTTTTTTAATTTGAAAAAAGAATCGATGTTGTTTATTTTTTCATTCTTCCGTATTATTTTTTCTTCTCAGACTCGAAACGCTTCCAGTAGTTCAGAGGCAGCAATAAATATTAATAACCATATTGTCATATCAAATGCACCAGTTGGCAACAGCCGGTTGGCTAAAATCACGCAAATTACATTGTTCTCCTCAGGCTTCCGTTTTGTTTTCATCACGCGGTCAGCGCCATTTTATAACGAGAGGCTCTGGGGACGAGATGCGGAATGCACCATTTGTGGTCATACATACATTCGTAACACCTGTCTGCAAAAAAATATATGACTGAAAGATCATATATTTGAACTTCGGAGAAAGATGTGAAGACATGGTTGATCATCACAGTGTACACGCAACTTAAGCAGTTATACACACAACTTATATGATCTTTCATTTATTCACTTGCATTCTTCACCATCTACGGGTATATTACGAACTCACAACATGATCAGTTCCCAGTTGGCTTGATGGCTCAGTTGGTAGAGCACTGCACCGGTATCGCAGAGGCCATGGGTTCGAACCCGTTCAGGCCAGAGTTTCTTCCAGGCTTTAATTTCACAACTACTAAAGTTGTGTGTATAACTGCGTTGATTAATTATGTCTTCATACTGTACCCGTCTAGAACCAAATTCTCTTACAGGCAAGCACAGCCGTTCCTCAGACCAAACCAGCGAAAAACTAAGTTCTAGGGGCCATAAGTTTGTAGTTTGTTGTGTGGCGGCTATATTCAATTAACCAATCGATCATTTCAGAGAACACGCCTCAGATGTACCAAGGTACATTAGAGCGGTTTTCGTAATCATTCTAGCCAATCACAAGGGATGCAGACAATTAATCGAACCAATCAAAACTCCAAGACTGGGTTGTTCGAAAGCAGGTTAACGCTAACCCAGGATTAAAAGTTAACCGAAGTCTTAATTTTCTTGTATAAAAACGTCTTTCACTGCCTATTTTTTTCGAAGTTTAAGATTCTTCAAACTCGAAACTGAGGGACAAACAATATAAACATAAAACCCCACCGAAAAGTTACAACAATAAAATCAAAATTCTCGCTAATCCTGGGTTGGCTTTATCGGGCTTTGAACAACCCGGTCCAAGTAAATACATGAAGCTGACGCGAAGCGCAAGAAAGCTTATTGGTTTTGGTTTTACTTCAGATTGGATGAAAGAGTGACGCGAATCTTTTAAGCCAATCGCGAAACGTAGAAATGCAATACCAATTACGTTTCGACACTCGAGGAAAAAACGCTCTCTTTATCCAACAGTTCAAGTACATCAACTTTGGAACTGAGGATCACATTTAAAATAAACGACCTTGTATAAAATCTTTTACAGTCAAAAAATCTGCAAAAACGGAGCAGGTCGCGGTGACAGAGATAAACACGACGCTGGCGATGTTGATTGCTTGTTCTCGATTTCAATACGCCTCTACTCTTTTCAAGACTTTCCTGGAGTTACTCGCCTCAACCCCTTTTTTAACAGGAAGTGAAGAAGGAGAGTCAGTCCAACATAGACTTTTTAAATCGGGCATCCCGCCATTATTTTTGGATCAATCTTCCCCGGTCATAATGTTTGTTCCGGTTCTATCTGGTTAGAGTCGTAGTTTTCCACACAACATCCGTATCTTGGTGACTTTCCGTTTTTTTATCCCGCATCCCGCCGTCAATTTTAAAACTATCCCGTATCCCGCACATGACCAAATCCCACTCTCACCTAAGTATTTTTATCACGCATCCCGCCGTTAATTTGAAAACTATCCCGCTTCCCGCACATGACCAAATTCCACTCTCACCAAAGTACTTTTATCCCGCATCCCGCAATTAAAATGTCCACCATCCCGCATCCTGCCTCCATTTTTAGTCTTATCCCGCAATCTGTCAAACCTATGTTGGACCCTCAAGCGGGTCAACAACTCTCTGCCCGATCACGTAGTTTTAGGCCCCTTTGACAGCGTTAATGCATTTTTCGCTCTTTTTTTTCTCATCTTTTTATGGTCTTTATGGGCGTTTCTTTAAAATCACTGGCGCGACGGAGTGTATTAATATTACTGAAGTGACTGACAATAAATAACATGCCCTGATGCGTTTTTAATCATTTTACACTGACTTCGACAAAAATATGATGGTGCCACCTCGTTTTTCCTGCAGTTTCGTTTTCTTGATGTTCTTTGCTTCAGGTAAGCCTTACTTTGTAGATCTTCTCCCTGTGGCCTAACAAATTAGAACATTATAACCGAGCATGTATTTTCGCTCTATTTATTTCATTGTTTTAATATTTGGCGTTTATGTGAAATCACTGGCAAACATTAAAATTATAATGGAGTGTTTGTACTGAAGAAGCTGACAATAAATTACATGCCCTGACGCGTTTTGCATCATTTTATGCTGACTTAGTCGACAAAACTATGATGGCGCGACGTAGTTTTCCCCACATTTTCGTTTTCTTGATGTGCCTTGCTACAGGTAAGCTTTACTGTTGTAGATGTTTTCACCGTGGCTTAAAAAACGAAACATATACCTTTTAAAGGGACCTGTTTAATTTGAGAACTTGATTTGACACGGCCTCATTATTCACTTGAAAACGGAAGTTTTAAGAGCCAGGTTCTAAACAGTTTGTTCTCCTTTATAGGTCCCGAAAGGAAAGGTTGGGGATCAAATCGTCGTTATAATGTAGCTGTTATTTACCACGTGCTTCGTATTTGAATGTTTCCATGCGCGTCTATTCATTTTCGTTGTGCAGTTTTCGCTCTTTCGTTAACAGTAAAACTTCTCGAAACTTCCGATCCACCTATTTTTATGTTAATTTTTTGTTATCTTGGTCGGCAGTGCGTAGCATAACACAGTGCCCCGCTCAAGGAGGTTTCAAGTCGTACACATGTCCCAGGCTGTTCGACTCTGCTGACCGGACCCGCTGTTGTTTTTGGAATCGTCCAAAATGTTGTCTGCCCGGAGGAACTACATGTTCAGACAATGCCGCTTCATTCCGAAACTATTGCCCAGGCCCTAACGATGAAAAGAATGATAAATTTTGCTGTACGATTAATAACGATGCAAAGTGTTGCAGGTAAAACCCAGTTCAAACTTCACATGTTCTATTTGATTTCAAGGTTGCAGTCACTCCACGACAAACCTCTGTCCTTCAGGGTAACTTGACGACGGTACTACTACTTAATGAAGCTTGGATTATTATCCGGCAAAAGTTGCCCGTTGCCACTGAAACCAGGACGTGAACTGTGCGTTTAGGTTCCAATATCAAATGTTGACAGGCTTCAAGTTGAAAACTGGTGAATTTGTCAGTTTTCTACAGAGACTGCCGGCTTCCAAAGTTGTATTTGCTTCCATAGTTCGCATATACTGATATTCCATTCTGACGTATACGTATCTTCACCAAAAACCCACTGCTCGAACGCTTACGTCCTCTGACTGT
>OZ026595.1:45890393-45895393 GCA_964020085.1 Micromussa lordhowensis | reverse complement strand
TGGAAGTTGAAGACACCTGGAGAACACAGTGGCAAGGTAAGCTTTTTTCTTCACACGGTACTAATCATAGTTGTGGAGTAATGGTTCTAGTAAGAAGTGACTTAGATTTTGATTTAAAATATGTCGAAGTGGATGTTCAAGGTCGCTATGTCTTAGTGGAAGCTGATGTGCAAGGTTCAAATTTTTTGTTTGTCAATGTTTACGCGCCAAACAAAGTGCAAGAACAATGCCTTTTTTTTATAATCTAAACAAGATTATTGAGAATTTCGTTGTTGATAAAGAACAAAAAAAAAGATAGTTATTGGGGGAGATTTTAACATCGCGCTTGATTCCGACCTCGACTGTTCTGGTGGTAACCCTTCTAAAAAAGATTCAGTTAAAAATATCCAAGATTTATGCTTAGACTATGATTTGGTGGACATATGGAGAATAAGGAATCCTGAAACCTAACTTTTCACTTGGAGGCAAAAGAATCCATTAGTTCAGAGAAGATTAGATTATTGGTTAATAAGCGATGTCTGTCAAGAAGACATCGAAAAATCCGACATTATTTCATCGATCAACTCCGACCATTCGGCAATTGTTCTCCATTTTAACAATATAGACAGACAAAAGCATGGCCCTTCATTTTGGAAATTTAATGCTAGCTTAGTAGAAGATGCAGATTATGTTAAACTATTAAATGAAAGCTTGCCAATCTGGTTAGACGAGTTTAAAGACATTACCGATCAAAGAATATTATGGGATTTAATTAAATACAGAATACGGCAGGTATCGATAAACTATAGCAAAGAGAAGGCACGTTAAAGAAGGGAAAAAATTACTGACATTGAGGCTTCTCTGAAGACTTGCGAGGAAAACTGTGGGAGAAGTCCCTCCCCGGAAAACCTTGAACAATTAGAAATCTTAAATTCAGAGTACAACAGCATATATGAATATTTATCACAAGGTGCAATCGTTCGATCCAGAGCAACTTGGTATGAAAAAGGAGAAAAGAGTAACAAGTATTTTTTAAATTTAGAATCACATAAAAAAGCTAAAAGCTCTGTGCGCAAGGTGTTCAATAAAGATGGTATTTTAATTACTGATCCTAAAAAAATATTGCAAGAGATTGAGAAGTTTTACTCAGACCTGTACAAGGCTGATTCTCTAAAACCCTCTGAGAATTTATTGAATTCCTTTCTAGCAAATCCAAAAATACCAAGACTCACTGAAGAAAACGCTCATGCCTGTGAAGGGAAATTAACGGTTGCCGAATGTCTAAAGAGTCTTCAATTATTTGAAAATAATAAGTCGCCAGGTGATGACGGCCTAACAGCAGAATTTTACAAGGCTTTTTGGAACATTGTAGGTAAGCTAATGGTGGAGAGCCTAAATTACTCCTATGACTATGGAGAACTGTCGAACTCACAGAAGCGTGCTATCATTACTCTTATTGAAAAAAAAGATAAAGATCGGAGGCATATAGCTAATTGGAGACCAATATCACTTATTAACGTTGATGTAAAAATTGGCTCTAAAGCTATTGCTAAAAGACTAGAGGCTGTTCTACCTTGCATTATCCATCACAATCAATGTGCATATGTCAAAGATAGGACTATTTGTGACGCTGTAAGATCTATCGAGGATATTTTGGACTACACAAAAAGATATCAAATAGAAGGGAGGTTGATCTCTATTGATTTCAAGAAAGCGTTTGACTCTGTAAGTAGAGATTTCTTGTTTCGTACTCTGTTGGCCTTTCAGTTTGGTCCTTCTTTTATACAATGGATTCACACATTTTATAACAATATATCAAGCTGTGTTTTAAACAATGGTTTTTCCACTGCCCCGTTTGACGTTCAGCGGGGAGTAAGGCAGGGAGATCCGCTATCCTCCTATTTGTTCATCATTGTCTTGGAGATTCTAACTATTAGCATACGCAGCAACAAAAACGTCCAGGGCATTGTGGTGGATGGAAAAGAAATTAAATTGGAACTCTTTGCAGATGATTTAACCGCTTTTTTGTTAAATGATAACTCCCTATTGAAGTTCTTCGAGCTTTTAAAACGTTTTGGAGAGTGTTCTGGCCTTAGAATAAATCATGATAAGTCAGAAATTATGTTACTTGGAGATTTTGCTCACTCATCACTCAATCATAGCCTTTTCAAAAGTGTAAAAATAAAAGCATCTGTTAAAATTCTGGGGATTCATTTTACATATGATTATCGCATCAAACAAAAGATGAATTTTGACGAACTGATTAATTCCATTAAGGATAAGTTAAGGATATGGAGGTGGAGAGACCTCACAATTATTGGCAGAATTCAAATTGTTAAGACATTCATCATTCCAATATTCCTTTATCGAGCAAGCATGATCTGCTTAGACAAAAATTTTGTCAATGAGGCCAATAAAATTATCTTTGACTTTATTTGGAAAGGAAAAGACAAAATCAAACGCCTAGCGGTTATTAGCGACATTGAAGATGGTGGACTCAAAGCTCCGCACCTAGACTCCATAATTAAAACCCAGAGAATACTTTGTTGCCAACGACTCGCAAATGAGCAACCCAGCAGTTGGAAAACTATACTTCTGCACTACTTAAAACCTGTTGGAGGTAGATTTATCCTATGTTGTGACTTTGACGTTAAAACCTTGCCCATCAAGCTTCCAACGTTTTATGAGGAATCACTTAAATACTTCGCAGAATGCTCCGCAGCAAACCAAGGTAGCGCACAAAACCCCACAAATGTGGATCTTTCGAAAATAATTTTATGGAATAATAAAGCCTTTTGTGTGGATGGTAAGTCTGTCTATAATAAAAGATTAGCAGATATAGGCATTCTCAGAATAGGAGACCTGATTTCTGAAGACAATAAGCTTATCACTAACAAACTACGAGAGTTGAATGTCTCTCCGTTGGATGCATTTAGACTTACTTGTGTAATTGAAGCTCTTCCAATTGAATGGCGCATATTTTTAAAAACGTGTAATCATTCTGTTACTGAGCCTTTCGACTTACAAAATCAGGTTCAGTTAATTTTAAATGGTCAAAATGTCTTACTCAGCAAAGCCGTATCTAAGATCATGCATTTATTAAGAATTTCGAAATAGAAACACTACTCCACCCACAGCTCAACTCAAGTACAATGCTCATTTCGCATCGGATGAATTAGATTGGAAAAAAATATACAGTCTACCGCATCGTGTTGCCTTGGATACGAAATCGCGCGAATTTCAATATAAACTTCTAAATAGATGTCTTGCCACAAATGTTCTCCTTAGCAAAATTGGGATAATTTCGTCTCCGGCTTGCTCTTTTTGTGGAGAAGCAGACGAATCTCTTGAACATATTTTTGTAACTTGCCATTACACTAAAAAATTCTGGGCAGAAGTTATAAAATGGGTGGGCAACCTAGGTATTGAAATTGAACCTCTTTCCGATAAAGACATATTGTTTGGTATAATGAGTTGCAAAAGAGACTTGTTTGTAAACCATATTTTGTTGATTGCAAAAAAATATATCTACTCTTGCAGATGTAATAAGACCAAACCTTCCATTATAGTATTAAACACTAGGATTAAGATGATTTACCAACTCGAAATGATGGTTGCCAAATCTCGTAATAAGTTGCCCATCCATCTCAAGAAATGGAGCGAGTACATTGCCATAGATGAAACTAATGCAACTCTAATGTAGTAATGCGTTGTTACAACCGTAAATGAGAGTATGCGTTTATTTGTAAGGAAGTCCACCGTGTATTATGAGTGTATGTATCTGTAACTGAGTAGGTATGTGTATGTATCTGTAAGTAACTTCTAAGATGAAATAAATAAATAAAATACAAAAAAAAAAATGTTGACAGGTTTCAAGTTGAAAACTGGTGAATTTGTCAGTTTTATACAGAGACTGCTTCCAAAGTTGTATTTGCTTCCATAGTTCGCATATACTGATTTTCCATTCTGACGTATACGTATCTTCACCAAAAACCCACTACTCGAACGCTTACGTCCTCTGACTGTTAATAAAGTAAAATGTCTTACCGGTAACTCAGAAGGTAGAGACTTCACTGTATTAGAAATGTAAAGATATTAGTCTGTGATATTTGGAGAATCTTTGGCATTAATAACAGATAATGCTGTTCCTTAGCAAAGCCTAATTCAGCTTTTGTTATATTATTTCCTGTCTTTTTTCAGCGTTGGGATTGTGGCTGCTATCGTAGCAGGAGTTGTCGGTTTCCTCATTCTAGTAGGGCTATTTGTCGTGTTGTGTCTGTGCTGGTTTTCGCCGTCGTGTCCGTTAAACAAGTATAGAAGAAGAAGAAGGCAAATGCAAAGCACAGCTGCTGCTCCTCCCTCTGCTGTATTCCCACAGTGGCCTCCTGGATACAACTGATGCCTTCCTTGGCTGGTATCAAGCCCGGAACGGATTCAAGGAAGAATAGAATGGAATACAAGCGAATAGAATTTGGCCAATTTTCGTAATTACCAAGACAAAGCTATCTTTGCTGTAGCTCTTTCTGGAATTTCTCGAAAGCTACAAACTATTTAGAGAGTGACAATGGTATATTTGAAGAAGTTCCCTAAAAGTGTTCTTAGGATTTTCGATTTTTCAAGCCTGGCCAGGGATTCTTAATATTTCCAAGACCTTCCAGTTAGCGACTCTTGAGTATTTACATTATGAGTTGATCACTCTGCACTACATTGGTCTAGCGATAGTTCATAGAGTTAATAATAAGGTTTGATCCCGGTCTCGACTACAATAGAAACTATGACGATGCAAAAATCTCCAATTGACTTCCGCTTTCGTTCTGTAATATTACTGACTACTGGGACTACTGGCAATAAATGGCATGTTTTGATATTTTGCATCACTTTACGCTGACTTCATCGAAACAACGATTACGTTCTAATTCGCCTCGCTCAAAACGAACGTAAAGTATTTAATACTTAAATAACCGCAAAAAAAAACACGAGGCAACGTCAGATATGGATGGATCGCGTGCGAACCCTAACAC
>OZ026595.1:45880393-45885393 GCA_964020085.1 Micromussa lordhowensis | reverse complement strand
AAGAAACTATGACGATGCAAAGTTCTTTAATTGACTTCCGCTTTCGTTCTGTAATATTACTGACTACTGGCAATAAATAACATGTTTTGATATTTTGCATCACTTTACGCTGACTTCATCGAAACAACGATGGTGCGTCGTCATTTGTGCGACATCATATTTGTTATCCTGATTTTCGTTGCCACAGGTAAGCTTCAGTGCCACCAATTCAGTTATTCTTGATCTTATCCTTAACGAGCGAAAAAAAGAATGCAAACTAACCGCTCGTTACGGACAACTCCACACTACAGACAGTTCAATTAGTCTGAGAGACAGCAGAGAAACCAACCACAATGCATATAATCTCTACGTCATGCAGACACCTCCAAAGTACACACAATTATCTTCCAGTCGTTCAGTTAGTTGCGACGCAACGCGAAAAAACAGCGTCCTTTGATGTTCGTATCACTCACAGAGGTTCCGCTGTATTCTGGTTGTTAGCATGTGAATCTAAGTACTTCATTTAAATGTCTGTACGTTATCCAGAGACGTTCCGGTACGTGAACATTTTCTAAGATAAACGATGTTTCGGTAATTTTTATTTCAACTGTCGTTGCCTGAACACGAGGAATGCATTTCGCTTGTGGAAAGTCGAAACACGGTTTTACGATCCTAATCACGCAGTAGGTTGTTACGGAAGCGAAGCCAAAGATTCTGTCAAGCGAGTTGAAATATCTTAAGTGATTGTAAATTTCGAATAGGTCTAGGTAATTTTTCAACAAACAATTAAAAGTCACATACACTGATTTTGCGGTATGTGCAGGATTTTTGCGATTTTGCCGTGCTCAGTACCTCCTTACCATGTCCTTCTTCTATCGTTGGCTGAGGTCATTGTGTTGTTTTCTTAAGCTTAACCCTAACAGTGCTTTCGTTTTTCAATCCAGGTGTTATAATTAGAGTCTAAATGGGAATAGTGGTCGGATATAGAAACTTTAAAAAATGCTTGGGGGGAGGGCGCTGGGTCAGCATTTCATCCAGGGGAAGTAGCAATGCTCCTAATGCGGCTTCCTGTTATAAAAAGTCAGATCGTGCATGATGCGTCAATCGGTCCAGGTGCGACTAAAGCTTTTTTACTCACTACAGAAAGGCTCGAAAAACTGGTTCCCGTACTTACATTGTTTACAATTTTCGTTGTGAACTTTTTTTCCTTTTTGTTCAACAGTGCGTTGTGTAAATATTACACGATGTCCACGATTTAACAACGGTTCATACACGTGTCCTGGGCTGTCCGGCCCTCCTGAAAGGAGACACTGTTGTTTATGGGATGGTCAACCTACTTGCTGTCCACCAGGAGGTTCTTCATGTAGCGACAGCCATGCTGATAAGCGGAATTATTGCCCGGGCCCAAGCGATGGAAGAGAACAAACGCAGTGCTGTGTATGGAATGGCCAGCCTGCTTGTTGTCTTCCAGAAGGTTCCTCTTGCAGTGACAGTGCTGATATTCGAAGTTATTGCCCTGGTCCTGACCATGGAAGTGAACGGACCCACTGTTGTGTATGGGAAAAACAGCCTACTTGTTGTCTGCCAGGAGGCTCTTCATGCGACGACACCAGTTTCCGAGATTATTGTCCAGGCCCTAACGACGAGAAGGAGTATGTGGGCTGCTGCGACGATGTTAAAAAGTGTTGTACGAGGTAAGACCAAATTTAGACTTTTCACGTCTTCTGCGTCTGAAGTCCGGTAAAGAAAAGTTCTAGATGCACATGTCCGTTTTTCATTCAGAAATTCTCTAAGGTCGCGCCCAGGATCCTGGTCCAAGAAAAAATTAAGAAAGCGCAGTCTTACAGCCCTTTACAGACCCTCTATGATTTCGTAGAGATCGCTAGCAAAAGTAATACCCGCAGGGGGGTTGGAAAAGCCCGAACGCGTGCTCGAAAAAATATCTCGTAGCAAAAAAAAAAAAATGAACCGGCGGTCTGTAGACTGACCCGGTGGCATTTTTACGATGTAGTATCTTGACTGACGACAGTTTCCTTGGACTCCTTGGAAGTTTCAAACTAAGGTTTTTGAAACGTTGAATCTTCTTTCCGAAAGGCTGTTTCAAATATTTTTGACTTTACCCTGACTAGGTGTAGCTTCTTCGGCCATGCTAATGTGTTTTTTGTTCTCTTTTGATGGGTTTTCACCATTCTCGACCCCAGAGCTATTCTCTTTTGCGCATGACTTATGTCGCGAATAGCTCTGGGAAACCCGGCAAAATAGTCTGTCCTGATTACTTTTCTTTGAAACATACTTTATTTATACTTGATGAATTGGAGCTTATTGAGATCCTATCTTAAATAGATAATGCGTCGATTTAAAAAAAAAAAACGAGAAAACACCACAACCCTTTTTTGTGACAGATACTCAGCGTTTAATGGACGCTCTGTTTTCTATGCCCACACTCAGACACTGTAACGATAGGGGTTCGTTTTTCAAACATCTCCACTCTCCGCAGTGATATCAAAGGTATGCGTTTACAGTGAAAACGGTGAGCGTTTTCGATAGTGTCCGTGTGGACGTTAGGCAAAAACCCATTCTCGACCCAAGACCTTCGCTTTCTGGACTAAGCAAGACACGAAGCTAGCTATGATGGCAACACAGCGCATGCTTTGTCCAAAACAAAACTCGAGAACGCATCGTTTCGAAAACAGGGGCCTAGAATTTCCCGTCTTATTACTTCTGAAGCCTGCAATCCATTTTTTTAATACACTGGTCATTGTCACTGTCTCTTCTTTTTAGCTAAAAGCACTGACCTAGTCAATTATTTTTCGCACTGGTTTGTTGCGTCATAACTGCAGACAATTGCTTAAAACTGATTTATGCAGAAGCTTGAAATGCAGATGGCACTTCTTGCTCAAAGAGTTCTTTGACCAGTCTCAGATTTGGATTAAACCGGCACTTGATCAATAATTCAGAATTTTCCGACGCAAACAAAGTGGTTGGCCCTAAGTGCGTGGACCTGAAGCGACAAGGGTTGGCAGAAGTTGAACATAACTGAAGCCGCCCTACAAAAGTGGTGTCTTTGGTCTGAACGATCCAGAAATCCAGAAAATTTTCAAAACTTTTTTCAAAACGGACGGCATCAGAGCTCGCTACGTGTGCAAAATAACAGATGAATTAAGAAAAATAACTTGCTATAATGCCCTACCTCAATTGTTAATGTTCGGGAGCAGGGGTGGCGCAGTGGTGAGAGCGGTGTCCCGGGTTCGATTCCCGGACCTGGCGTCATATGAGGGTTGAGTTTGTTGGTGTTGTTTTTTTTTTGTTGTTGTTGTTGTTGTTGTTTTTTTTTTGTTTTTTTTTTTCGGTTCAATAATTTTATTAACGATAACACTACGAAAACAATACCTACAATACAAATACTATTACATCTCTAACTCTATTTACATAATATTGCACTAATTATTTACCCTACGTATAATACTTACACAATATTTACATGACATGCAGTACACTACTAACAGCTACAGTAACGGCCAGGGGCATCATCACTAATTCTATTTACATAATATTGCATAATATTGCTCCAAGGGTTTCTCGCCGGGTTCTCCGGTTTTCCTCCCTCCTCAAAAATCAACATTTCTAAATTCCAATTCGATCGGGAATTCGAGGGTCACGGGTTTATCAGTTGAAGACTGTTTTGTGTCACCCTCGTTAAACAAAGTTGATTTATGTATTTATAAATAACTAACTCGACTAACTCCTAACTGGATTCGGACTGTTGTATATTTGTCAACAAACATGAGGCAAAAAGCTAAACCAGTGCGGAATAAAAAGACTAACAGAAAAATACAAATTTTGTTATTCTTATCATTTGTTGATTACACTCTAATTTTATCTTTTTCAGAAAGAATAACACGACCAACTGGATCATCTTGGGTGTAGTTCTTTTCCTTGTTCTAGTTTCAGTTTCCGCGGGGTGCTTTTTTAAAAACGCTAACGCTGGCTGTGAGTTTGGTCTGAGTTGTTAGCGTCTGTAAACAACATACTGTTAAATAACTGCTGTGTTGTAGACGCTCGTTTTGTGCGTTTTTGTTTGCTCTAAGATAATATATGGATAAAAAAATTCCGATAGTAAGCTCTGATTCTACAATTGGGTTTATACTGATTTGTTTAAAGTGCCACTATGATCAAATTCTCGATACTCATTTTTTTTACATTTTCCAACACAAAAGGTGTTTCCTTGATATCTTGGCAAATTTCAATCTATCACGAACATTAGAACTCATGTTTTTTGGACCTTTATTTCCGACAGTTTACGGCCGCCATTAATTTTCCTTGTTCCAAGTCTTGAGTGACAATTGAAGAAAATGACGTCATATTCTCAAAAATACCACACGGGTTGAAATAATGTAGAAAAGTGCACGAATATATGAGCCAAAGTTTTTGTTATTCTTTATGCGAATTGCTGTGCTAATTGTTATTATAATTTCAACCCGTGTGGTATTTTTGAGAATATGACGTAATTTTCTCCAAATCTCAGCCAAGACTTGGAACAAGGAAAATTAATGGCGGCCGTAAATTCTCGAAAATATAGGTCCAAAAACCGCGAGTTCTAACGTTCGTAACAGATTGAAATTTGGCAAGAAATCTAGGAAAGACCTATTATGTCCGAAACTGTAAAAAAATGGATAACGAGAATTTGATCATAGTGGCACTTTAACTAGAGCCTTGTGTGGTTAAAGGTAAAAAGTTTGCATTTACACATTAGTGTTAATATTTGGAAGCGCCTGCTGTGTTTGATAAGCCTGATAAATTCAGGTATATATGAGCCAAAGTTTTTGTTATTCTTTATGCGAATTGCTGTGCTAATTGTTATTATAATTTCAACCCGTGTGGTATTTTTGAGAATATGACGTAATTTTCTCCAAATCTCAGCCAAGACTTGGAACAAGGAAAATTAATGGCGGCCGTAAATTCTCGAAAATATAGGTCCAAAAACCGCGAGTTCTAACGTTCGTAACAGATTGAAATTTGGC
>OZ026595.1:45847893-45875393 GCA_964020085.1 Micromussa lordhowensis | reverse complement strand
AGTAGCTTATATTGATAATATGGGGGGTTCAAAATCCCTAAAATTAAATTCCCTCGCCCAGGAAATTTGGGACTGGTGTATTCAGTGGCAGCTCTGGGTTTCAGCTACACACATTGCAGGCACGTTAGTGCGGACTCCAAATCTCGTAAATTTCAGGACAAACATGAATGGGATGCTGAACAAGGAAGCCTTTAAAGGTATTTTGTCCTTGTACCCAGAGTTGAACATTGACCAATTTGCAACTAGCCTAAATAATCAACTCGCACTGTATTGCTCCTGGAAACCTGATCCTGGGTGTGCCTTCGTAGATGTACTTACTATTGACTGGAGAAAGTTTAACTAATATGCTTTTCCCCCTTTCAGCCTAATCCCCAGATGTCTACAAAAAATTGTCTAGGACCAAGCAAAAGGAATTTTGATCATCCCGGTGTGGCCCACTCAAACCTGGTTCTCACAGACACTACAACTGCTATACAATCAACCCTGGATACCAAAACCTTCAAAGAGCCTACTGCAACATGCCAGCCAACAAGTACACCCACTGCACCACAAGCTACACCTAACGGTTTGTCCGCTCTCCGGGAATCCTTTACACAGTACCATGTTTCTCCAGACATTACCAAGATCCTCATGGCCTCCTGGAGAGTGGGCACACAAAAACAATACAAAACATACATTGAAAATGGTTGGCATTTTGTCATCAAAGAGGCATTACTTACAATTCACCAAAGATAAATGAGTGCGTGGAGTTCCTCATGACCCTTTACAATCAGGGCCTGAGGTATTCCACTATAAATACAGCACGATCTGCAATTTCGTCCATTATTACTGTGGACAGTGGGAAACACTTTGGTTCACACCCCTTAGTGATTCGCTTCTTTAAAGGCATTTATGAACTGAGAAAACCCTAACCCAAATACAAATGTATTTGGGATGTTTCTGAAGTTATAAGTTATCTCAGGACCTTACATCCACCTGATGCCCTTTATTTGAAGTCTTTAACATTAAAATTAGTGATGTGCTATTGCTTGTAACAGGGCAGCGAGGACAGGCTATATACCAACTCTCCTTAGATGGTATGACTATGAACACAACTTCCTGTCAATTCCAACTGCTGGACCACACAAAAAATAGCAAACCAGGCCCAAAAGTGTAAGCCTCTAGTGATCCACGGGTACACGCCGGATCCCAAACTGTGCCCACTATCCACCTTAAAATAATACATCCAGAAAACAAAGCCTCTGAGGAACACTGAGAAGCAGTTAATTTATCAGTTTCGTACGACCACACAAAGCAGTGTCCTGAGACATAATGTCGAGGTGAAACTCTCTGGTATGGATATAACACCTTCACCGCACATAGTACTAGAGCAGCAACAGCCTCAAAGGCCAATGCCAAGGATGTGCCACTTGATGTGACCGTAAGTACCATTGGCTGGGCATCTGCACAGACATTCAGCAAGTTTTATATAACAGACCAGTAGGTAAAGAAAATAACATGCTTTATGCAGTCTTGTCCTCATAGACAAAGAATCGCTGTACCCTACCCAGTTCAGGAAAAAATCTGTTGTTGATATTTCTGTATGCATGTTACTGTTCGTTACTATTAACTGATGGAGTCAACGCATTTGTACTTATGATATATTTCAACAATCATATAAAAGCAGGGCAACAGGCCCGTAGTTGGTATTTTCATTGTGATCTGCTTATGACAGAATCTTGTTTGATTAAACAATACATTTGATTCATTGGTTACTCTGTGGCCGTGTCAGAGCTTTAATGTCTCATGGGATCTCTATGCCTCCGGTCATGTGATAGAATTGTGAAGTTAAACGAGACTTACCTTAAGTTGAGGTTTGACTGAGATTCTATCACATGACCAGGGGAGGCACAAGAGATCACATGAGATAGCACAGGTCATTCTTCAAAGATAATGGGTGTCAGACAAATAACTGGCGGAAACAAGCAGCTAATGCCCCCAAATAGGAGGGTACATAGGAGGGCATGTGATCTCTTATGCCTCCCCTGCGCATGTGATCTCAGCCAAACTTCAGCTTAAGGTAAGTCTCGTTTAACTTCAAAATTTGCTAACACATAAGCTTAAATAGAAACAGAACAATTCCAGTACATGAAAACGATAAAATTGAAGATTTGTCGTGGAAAAAAAAGCCAGCTGGTTGTTTTGTGTCAAGTCGTGACTAACCCATGCTGCGGTTTGGCGGTTATCTTTTGTGGGTTCATATCGTATCTGATTGGTCGCGAAACAATAAATATTCCAGAAATTTTCTCTGGTGTTCACGGTTTTACGGGAAAGACTGTAAAGGTAAAATTGAGGGTGTTTCTAACAGATTCTTCTGTGGTTATCGTAACCTGGTGCCAAAAAGAGTACTACTATTGGTTCACCAATGTCTGGGCGTTCGTGATATACTAATAGGGAGCTTAAGCAAAGGCGTTTTTGAGCGACTTACGGCAAATGAGGCGTCTCCTCTTTTTACTCTCCTTGGCGCTACCACATTTGGAATACTAAGTGTCCTTATTCACTTGAAAATTAGAGCGCATCTACTGTCCAAAAATGAGAAACGTCCATTTCTGGTTGCCGTACTCGCTCAAAAACGCCTTTGCTTAAGCTCCCTATTGTAGCTTGATGAAGAGTGGTAGTATCGTGCCTGCCACCTGAAGTATTTTTACTTTCTGATCAGTTATCACGTGGTCGTCCGTCGGTAGCCATGTGATGCAGCATATATAATTCATAACATGGTCTGATGCCTCAGCTACAAAAGAGACTATGACGATGCAAAATCTTCAAGCAACTTCCGCATCTTTTCTGTAATTTACTGACTACTGACAACAAATACTAGCATGTTCTGATATTTTATTACGCTGACTTCATCAAAACTATGATGGTGCATCGTCGTTTGTACGAAGTCTTTGTTATCCTGATTTTCGTTACCACAGGTAAGCTTCACTGCTATTGACTCAGATGTTTTCTCAATCTTATCCTTAACCAGCAAAAAAGCATAGTCTTGAAATAATGAATATAGAGTATTAGGCTAGTACAACATCCCTCGCAAATATATTCGAAATGGCAATTTTTATCAATTTAAAAAAGATTCGCGATTCACGTACACCGGGATTTTCTAACTAAAGTTTTAGAAGTCTTTAACCTCGGTCCAGAAATTCGAAAGTGGATTAAGACGTTCTATACCGATGTCACAAGCTGTGTCATTAACAACGAGCACGCTTTGGAATTTCAGTTTTACCCTGCAAACAGGACTCAGACGAGGCTGTCCTCTATCCGGAATTCTCTTTGCACTATGCGATGACATTTTAGCGAAGGTAATCAGAAATAATAACTGATATCAAGGGAATACAAACCTTTGAAAAGGAACACACTTTTATGACCAGGAATATTAAATATTTCAATACACGGATGATACTATCGCTTTGGTGTCTGACGCACCTTCGGCAGAGCACCCGGCTCTTTGAAATATTGTGTGTCTTCCAGGATGTTTCAGGCTCAGAATTAAATCAGTCCAAAGCTGAAGGAGTGTGGCTAAGCTCATGTAGATATAACGCCTCGACAACTTTTAATAATTACAACTTGACATTCAGAACCTATACACGAACTGGACTCTTTTTCTCTTACAATAAACACATCTTTTTCAAAACAAATTTGAGCAAAACTTAAATCCGATGAAGAATCTTTTAAATCTATGCCGTTGAGAAGCTTTACCTTACCTTGTGAATTGGCAAATCTTAAAGCATTGCCTTCTCGAAGCTTGCTTATAATTCATCTGTACTCATCTTCCCCTTCGGAATTTTGCTCTCAATTTGTTTGAAATAAGAAACCTAAAATCAAACACACCACAATGGTTGGTCCGAAAATTAAACGCTGTAATGAACAACTCTCTAAAAACTGTGCAATACAATTCTTTTGATCATTGGGATACTGTTCTAGTTGACTTTTGCTACGAAACGACTACAGTTTGTATCAAATCAACTTTAGATGTATATCGAATCGACTCAAACTCTCGACAGTGCACAGTACGAACTGGAAATCAGTTTTAAAGATGGTCACTAAGTGATGTAATATAGTTGTAGGGCTGTAGGGTCTGTGAGATGGTCTCAGAAGTGCCCTTCATGTAGTGTATAGTCGCTGTAGTAACAGCTGTCGGGTTTCTGCTCGTTTCTTCAGTTTCAGTAGGTCGGTGATTGCTTCGTCTTATAAAACACGTGTTTATATTATTAGGGTTTATTTGATATGTCGTCATATGTGCGACATAGTACTATAGTAGTTATAAATACGTGGACAATAAGTGAGTATCGAACTTTGATCCTCTCTTTAAGGCATCCACCCCAGTTTAAATTTTCAGCAGTAAATGTCTTGCTCAGTTTCAAGTCCCTGGCTTTGTAATGACTGCAGCATAACATACCCCCCTCTGTTCACGATCTTCTCCATACACCCAAGCAGTTTCCTGGTCTCTTCTTAGCCTTAACTCTTCGGAAATTTAAGGTGGCTCTGAACCCACTCCACAAAAGGTTTATAATCTTTAGAAAAAGTTGCATCTTATTATAGTTTCTTAATAAATCGAAGGAGACCTATGGCCAAACTCGTGGACTAAGTAATCTAGAGATGAAACATGTTGGTAAACTTGCAATTATTGGTCTTTTATTAAAGGCTGTTAAACCAAGCAGGGTTTGTACCACGCAAGCTTTCTGTTATCTCTCAAAGCCTAGACTTTGTTTGTTGGCTTTTCGTGCACACACACTACAAAGACATACGTCCAGAATAATTAGGGTGACAAAATTGCAACTGAACATGGATAGGTGAAGGCTTAGGTTCCTGGGCCAGAGTGGGTACTCCTGGCCAAGAATCATATACTACTCCAGTCCTCCAATCCAGATCTTGATGTTGATGGTTGTCTGCCTACTGAGAAGATTATTGAGAAAATTTGCATGTATTCAAGACCTTTTTTCTTTTCATACGAGCTTACAGACGTTGTCATTGCACTTCCCTCAAGGCTATAGGTAACGGTTTCGTATGGGACAGCACTTCTTTTCCTATGTGGAACCACTTGTCTCTATATTTATTGCATGTGAAACACATCAAAATCAGTAGCCTCATTTGCGAACATTTTCTGTGCTGATCCGAAAAATCTGTCGACCCATAAATTTGTGTTCCAACGAGCTCACAGGGGGTTTCCCTTTGTTACCTTTTCAATCAGGATGCAAAAGTGTAAACATAGGACAGGGTAAAAATCATTTAAGCTTATCAAAATCAATTATTTGGGAATTTATATGTGCATTTCACATCCCACTCCGAGTTCAGATAAAAAATAAACAAGAAAAGTATAGAGAACACAACTTTAATCTAAGCTTAACTCGATGTCGGTCGACAACCGTGGATAACTCAAAATGAAAATCTTAAAAATGAAAAACTTTAACTGCAAGGCTGACACAATGTCGTATATTTAAAACAATATTTCGGTTGGTCAGACCGGCCTTTTTGTTCTGTCAAAGTGTAGCTTTTGGAAAAATACTGGAAACAGTTGCCAGCCACCTAAAGTATTTTTACTTTCTGATCAGTTATCACGTGGTCGTCCGTCGGTAGCCATGTGATGCAGCGTATATAATTCATAACATGGTCTGATGCCTTAACTACAAAAGAAACTATGACGATGCAAAATCTTCAAGAAACTTCCGCATCTTTTCTGTAATTTTACTGGCTACCTGACAAATAGCATGTTCTGATATTTACTTTACGCTGACTTCATCAAAACTAAGAAGGTGCATCGTCGTTTCTATGACATATTTGTTACCCTGATTTTCGTTACCACAGGTAAGCTTCACTGCTATTGACTCAGATGTTTTCTTAATCTTATCCTTTACGAGCAAAAAAGCATAGTCTTGAAATAATGAATATAGAGTATAAGGCTAGTACAACATCCCTCGAAAATATATTCGAAATGGCAACTTTTATCAATTTAAAAAAGATTCGCGATTCACGTACACCGGGATTTTTTAACTAAAGTTCTTGAAGTCTTTAACCTCGGTCCACAAATTCGAAAGTAGATTAACACGTTCTATACTGAGGTCAGAAGCTGTGTAGTTCGTATAGTATGATCGTCCGGGCGAGTGTAGTTCTGGGAAGAACTGTTGTTGGTGACTAACAACAGTTCTTCTCTTCTCACTAACAACAGTTCTTCTCAGAACTACACTCGCCCGGACGATCATACGATCATGGGGAGCAGGGGTGGTGCAGTGGTGAGAGCGCTCGCCTCCCACCGATGTGTCCCGGGTTCGATTCCCGGACCCGGCGTCATATGTGGGTTGAGTTTGTTGTTGATTCTCGCCTTGCTCCGAGGGTTTTTCTCCGGGTTCTCCGGTTTTCCTCCCTCCACAAAAATCAACACTTCCAAATTCCAATTCGATCTTGAAACAGTGGATGAAGAGCCACATCGTGGAAATGCCACTGCAAATTCCCATTATTATTATCATTATTATTATTATTATTATTATTATTATTATTATTATTATTATTATTGCCTTTATAAACCAAACGATGTTTTTAAAGTTCATGTTGTTTAATCAGACATGTTTCGGATGAAACATCATCCATCGTCAGTTGTACAGAATAAAATGAAGTTGTGCAATAAATAGTGTCATATAGTGAGACATTAATATGAATAATTAAGGATGAAGGCGAGAACAGAATAAAGACAAACATTACGTAAACATTGAACTATTTAAGCTAAGAAAAGAGACTAATTAGTATGAAAGGGATAAATTAAGATGTTTGACTATACGAACTACTGATACTCCTGGGTTCAAACCATTTACTATTGTATTCCTTGTCATAGATTGTATTCCCTTGATATCAGTCGTTACTTCTGATTACCTTTGCTAAAATGTCATCGCATATCTTTGCAGGGTAAAACTGAAATTCCAAAGCGTGTTCGTTGTTAGTAACAAACCCAAAATCAAACACACCGCAATGATTGGTGGTCGGAAAATTAAACGCTGTCATGAACTCTCTATAAACTGTGTAATACAGTTATTGTGATCGCTGTCGTATGGGAAGCGAAGATTACAGCATATTTCTTCTAGTTGACTTTTGCTAAGAAACGACTTCAGTTTGTATCAATCAAAGCAACTTTAGATGTTTATCGAATCGACCTCGATTTGTATTTGTAAACTGCTGACCTCGTCGTTTCATGAAAATTAAAGGTATCCGAGCTGCCTTAGGCAAGAGTGATCAAAGTCAAACACATCTGTTGTGCAAACGTGGGAAACTGACGCAGTGGAATCCGTCGGATTAATTTTGTGCGGTATAGCGGAGTTTATGAAATGTTTGTGGTGTAAGGGGGAGCGTTAAACAGATATGAGGCGTTTATAAGAGGGATGTTTATACTGGCAAAATCCAAATAAAAGTTCATAGTCTATATCAATGCGGCGACAACAGTACGTTTATAGTTCTATATCACTGCGGCAAGATTGGGGTGGGGGCTGGGGCGTCTATAAGAAACTGGGAATTTATTAGAGAGGGACGTCTATTTCAAAATTTACACCACACTAGGGGCGTTTAATAGATAGGATGCGTTTATAAGAGAGGGGGCGTTTATTAGATCATTTACGGTAACCCTTAAAGTGCCCCCATCTCTCAATCCAGGTATTATCAATGGGCAATGGCAACTTGAAACCATGCTGGGGATCGCCTGCTTTGGGCCAGTATCTCATCAAGGGGAGAGTAGCAAAACTCCGACGCAGCACCACAGTTTCTTTAGAAACTTACTTCCTTTATGATGTAGTAGTTATATTATATTTAAACAAATAAGCAGTACTTAAAAATACGTGTAATATGCGAATAAACGTGAATTAATTAAGGGCTTGGACTCGAGCAAAACACACCGACTCACTCGCAAAAACTGAACTAACTGCCCCGATATGACTAGAAAACATTACCCTGGCGATTGTTCATATACAATGAACGAAAAGACCAACGAAGTCGAGTCATTGTTGTTGAATTAAAAAAAACCTTTTACTTAATTTAGACCCATCTGTAATCAAATGAAGTAACTGTTTGGATGCTGCGCTGAGACACGCCAAACATTAAATATAAATTCATTCAAACCCGGATAAAAGTTTCATTCGATAGTCGTGGTGATCACACTTAAGTGTTTTTACTTTATGAGTTTGTCACTTTACAGTCGTCTTGCGGTAGCTATGTAATGGAGAACATAGAATTAATAACATGGTCTGACGCCTCAACTACAAAAGAAACTATGCACGATGATGCAAAATCTTCAAGAGGTACTATGATAGCGCGCCATTTTAAAGATATTTTCACATCTTTTCTGTAATATTACTGACTACTGACAATAAATAATAACGCTGATACGAGTTGCATCACTTTATGCTGACTTCGTCAAAACAACGATGGTGCATCGTCATTTGTACGACATATTTGTTATCCTGATTTTCGTTGCCACAGGTAAGCTTCACTGCTACCGATTCAGTTTATTTCTAAATACAATTGATCTTAAAGCCAGTATGTTATCGTTTAATATACCTTCGTGGATTTACGCACACAGTTCATTGACCGTAATAGTTCCGTAATGTTTGTGTCGAGCTTCGTTACAATAAAGTTGTCAGAATTACATCATGGCACATTCTCGCGAATTATTGCTGTCATGCTCTGTTATCCTGCTCTTCTTGGTGCAAAACCGAATGTAGAAATGAATACACGCTCCGTTAAAATAAGTACAAAAACATCCAACGCTCATTCCAGCTCAGACTAGAACTTCCTGTCCCCGATTTGTAGGTTATTTGCTCAAATTCAGTTTATACGTCCAAGACTTCAACTCGGTTCAGGTGTGCTAATCGCCGTGACCTAAAGTTTAGCTCGCGGACTCTACATCGAGGAAACCAGAAGCGTTAGGGTTGGGGCCGGAATTATAAAATTTTAATTTTGAATTCCTTAAGCCTTTTCGAGTTTCAGGTAGTTCTGGAAATGTTCTCTTCTGATGACAGACGTCAATGTGCTTAACCCTCAAAGTGCCTCCATCTCTCAGTCCAGATATTATAACGGGCTATACTATATAACGTGTATATAGGGACGGGTCATTATTTATCGCCTGGACTGAGGGGTCGGAGGATTTTCAGCTAGAGACAGTAACATTTAGCTGATCCCACCTGTAAATGTTATTTTATTGAAGTGTTTCCCCCTCAGAACTATTGATAACATTCGTGATCCACCCACCATGTCTTCTCGCGCATATTTAGTGCTTTTATCGGTCATGAAAGTAATATTTCTAACTATGATGTATTTACAATGTAATGAAGCCGCTATGGTGCAGTCTCTTGATCCGTGTCTTTTGCTAGTCTGGATCCAAATGTCTGCTCAGGGTTCTTCGCAGAGGTTTTCACAGGCGCCCAATAAAGCATAACAGGCGATGTAAATTAAAGCGAGGCCCGAAGGGCCAAGCCAATCTCGGGGGGTCTGGGAGCATGCACCCCTGAGAAAGTTTGAAACTGCAGGTTGCCAAAGATGCGGTTTCATTTATTTTGGGGGACAAAGTTTTACGGAAAATGAGTTGTTTACGATCATAAAATTAGACGTAGCAAGTAGTGCTGTTTCAGCTTTTTAAATACTATTTTATTCTTTAACGTCTCAGTATGTAAGTCTTAATTTATTGTTTTATGTGTACAAAGTTTTAGTAATCGGAACAGGTGGCTACATTCGATTTTATATCCCCCGGTGCAATTTCCGCCGTTCTTAGAACTCTGTGACATACCAGCAATATAACCATCCCAAATTCCCCCCCTCCCCCACCCCTCAGTTTTCCTAAAAATCAAATGATTCCCCTTTACTTTTATCTTTTAGGTTTAATGTTCACAGTATGTTAATGATATCTTTATCAATATGGTATTCCTACGTGGTATTATTTCTTGTGTATGTTTGTCTCAATTTGATTATTCTTCAAATTATTTGCACTTTTCTTTTACTTATGTATATTATGGGAAAGTTTGTTTCGCAGCAGGGACGGGTTGCCGGGGAAATACTTTTGCGACATAATAACGAAAATAATAGCGATATTCGAGCATAATTAGGAGCATATTGCTTAATTCTGGAGTATGATGTGCCAACCCCTAAACTCTTGGTCGCCCTCACACGTACTGTGCGTCAGATACGCAGTGAAGCGAAACACACGACCGTGCACAAGATCACAGAACATTTTCCTGCCTTCAAATTGACCACGGCAAAAAAAATTGCTAATCTAAGTAATCTACTCTCTTCACCTCAATATGGCTCCTTGCTGTATAAACTGGTTTGATTGAAATATTGTTACGGACTCGAGACTAAGACACGATACTTAGTTGTTTTGAAAAATGGAATCTGGATTCCGGCACAATGTGACGAGGCGAAGAAGCGTGATGTGACCGTGACTAAACGATGACCACAACCGCATTATGATAGTGCGTCATTTAAAGTATATTTCCTTTCTGTAATATTACTGACTACTGACAATAAATAATGGCGCTGATACGATTTGCATCACTTTATGCTGACTTCGTCAAAACAACGATGGTGCATCGTAATTCGTACGACATATTTGTTATCCTGATTTTCGTTGCCACAGGTAAGCTTCACTGCTACCGATTCAGGTAGAAGGGGGAAGGGGAAAACGGGTGTAGGGCGCGAGAGGAAGGGTACGGCTTCGTGCTATGAAAAGAACTAGGATAAGATTTCTCATTGGGAATTGACCCAAGTGCCGACTTAAGCTTTTTACTAAGTACAGAAAGGCTCGACAAACGTATTTCCGTACTTTCACTGTCTTCAATTGTTCGGTTGTGAACCGTTTTCCTTTTTCTGATCGGCAGTGCGCGGTCTAAATATAACACGATGTATAGGACCTTACAACGATTCATACACGTGTCCTGGGCTGTCCGACCCTCCTGAAAGGACACACTGTTGTTTATGGGATGGCCAGCCTGCTTGCTGTCTACCAGGAGGTTCTTCATGCAGTGACAGCCATGCTGATAAGCGAAATTATTGCCCGAGCCCCAACGATGCAAGAGAACTAGCGCAGTGCTGTGTATGGAATGGCCAGCCTGCTTGTTGTCTTCCAGGAGGTTCTTCTTGCAGTGACAGTGCTGATATTCGAAGTTATTGCCCTGGTCCTGATCATGGAAGTGAACGGACCCACTGTTGTGTATGGGATAAACAGCCTACTTGTTGTTACAGAGCAGCCGCTTTCTGTACGAAGGGTTTAAAGCTAGCAGGTTTGTCGGGAAGATCCACTTACAGAATCCGAGATTATTGCCCAGGCCCCAACGGTAATAAGAATGATGCGAACTGCTGTGGTGAGTTTGGTACGGCCTGTTGCAGGTGAGCCGCAATTTATACGTTACATTTCTTCTAGTTCGAATTCAATTAATCAGGAGCCCATGACATGGTCCTTGATTACACACAAAAGGTCGAGTTTCAATCCACCATGGAGCTCTTCTCGGTCAGTAGAAACTTGAACCGAAGAACCGAAGAATCCACTCTGGACGTGGATTCTTCGGTTCCTTTGATGCACCATGACCCGAGTGATCTTGGATTAATCTGTTTATTAAAGAAACGAAAAATCCGTTTTAGGATTTATCGAGATTTAAGAATCTAATCTTGGATTTTCTTAAAGAAACGCACCCTTATAAGATATTCAAATGAATATCAACTAACTTTGAGAGTATTTATCAAGAATAGAAGTATTTAGAGAAGGAAAATGGCAAAATGGTAGCTAAACTTGGCTGGGTAGCTTTTCATTCAGTAACATTTCAGTTGAAATGTTTAGATTTTCAATCTAATCAATATAAGAAACTCGTCCCAGTCCTCTCACGTTTCTGCAATGGGCTATGGGAGAGCACTAAGCTTTCCCTTTCAGACTTTGTGTCATCTAAACTATAACTATTCCTAACGAAACATTGGATGGTTTTATCGCGGATATATTAAAAATAAAAAGTCGGTCCAGAATCCCCAACCGTTTTCAGTTCTAGATCTGACAACGATTCGAATTGTTGCATGCGCATATCTCGACTCTGGTGTTTTGTCAACGTCTAACAGCGCTAGCGTTGTCAAGCGTTTCAGAGTGGACGGGGATACGAAAACGGTAGTATGGACGCAAAGTTTAGGATGCGTTAACAGCACTAAAACGTATCGTTTTCTGAAACGCATTAGTAGAAATCTACTAGTATGCTAATGCAAATGCTGTAATCTCATTGGCTGAGCCATTGTACACTATCAGCCATTAGTGTGCAGTGGCTTGTTGTGGTCGACAAAAGTCGTTTCGCTGAAGCTTTGAAAGAACATTTAGAAACAAATGAATAAACAAAATTTTCGAGAAGACTAAAAGGAGAGGATTTGCGGTTTCTTGAATTAAAAAAAAGCCGGAAAGGTTTGACAGAAACTGATAAGCGCGCGTACACAATTGCAAATGTCAAATTGACAATTAATTCAGTCCGTGCGAGTTAATTCTCTAAAGCGTGAAGTTTAATACTAAGACTAGAAATAATTGGAATCGTTATTTGAAGGAAACTTCTGTTAGAATTCTACTAAAACAATTAGATTATTCGCTCTCGATTTCTATGAGGCGATAGTTGACAAATCTCGAGCTCATAATCTAATTGTTAATTAGCGTGAACGCCGCGTAAACTTTTAGGTTTTGCTCTTTACGAAGACCATCCGATTGAACTACAATGCTTGCGAACTTAACGGTGAATCCAGGTTTGAGTATTTCCACTACATTCCTGTGTAAATAATGCAAGCACCGGCCGAAAAGAATGAAACTTAAGCTTCAGCCAGCGCAAAGATAAAACGACCTGTGAGGCAGTGGTCCGATTTTTAACATGCTATAACTACGTTGCTTTTCTTAAGCTCTTATCTTACCTTAACTTTTTTCTTCTTCTTTTTTCAGAAAATGGAACAGGACTGATTGGATCGTTTTCGGAGTGGTTCTATTCGCAGTTTTAGCTTTTTTTGCTGTGTGTTGTTGTGGTGCAATTTTTCAGATGTGTAAGTGAAAAAATCTTTTGACCTCGGTGGGAATCGAACCCACGACTTCTGGATTAGATCTACCGTTACTCTGCCGACTGAGCTACGAGGTCGGACAGAGAAAGTCAAGGACGATTTTAGATTAGAACTTCCTGTCCCCGATTTTTAGGTTATTTGCTCGAATTCAGTTTATACGTTCAAGACTTCAACTCGGTTCAGATGTGCTAAGCACCGTGAGTGACCTAAAGTTTAACTCGTGGACTCTACATCGAGGAAACCAGAAACGTTACGGTTTAGGGCCGGAATTAAAAAAATTTAATTTTGAATTTCTTAAGCCCTTTCGAGTTTCAGGTAGTTTCGGAACATTCTGTCAAGCGATTGTGGTTGTGTTATCACTAGGACAATTTTAGCTAGATAAAGTCAGAACTTGAGCCAGCTTTCAACGTCAACATCGGAAGTGAAAAGCTGATGCTTTATTAATCTGTTCTGGTTTTTGTTTTCTTTTTATATAGATATATATATTTTACTGTTGAGTTTTTTGCTTAATCTAGGCTCCAGTCCCCTCACCTTTATTATATATAAATACCGGTTACTTTTGAAAATGTATGTAGAGTACATACGAAACGTCAAGTCATAATCAAAATGAACAAGTTCAATATGTTTATCACTGCTGTTTGTGTCTTATTTTTGATCAAATTACGATGGCCCAAGAGCAAAAGTAATTACGATACAGTGAAAACACTTTGTCTAACTGTTTTCACAAGGAAAAACAACTGGTTTTCTCGCCTTTACGACAGGAAACTCACGCAGAGATACTCGGTGATGTCTCAGCAGTCAATAAAAATCTCGTTAGGCCCATGACGCAGATGATGCGGTGTCTGCCCGACATTTTGCGGTTTCGGTACCCCCGGAAATGTTCTCTTTTGACAGAGGTCACTGTGCTTGACCCTCAAAGTGCCTCCATCTCTCAGTCCAGATATTATAAACGGGCTATACTATATAACGTATATATAGGAACGGGTCATTATTTATCGCCTGGACTGAGGGGTCGGAGGACTTTCAGCTAGAGACAGTAACATTTAGCTAATCCTCCCTGTAATTGTTATTTTATTGAAGTGTTTCCCCCTCAGAACATTGATAACATTCGTGATCCACCCACCATGTCTTCCCGCGCATATTCACCTTTGGATGTGCATATTTAGTGCTTTTATCGGTCATGAAAGTAATATTTCTAACTATGATGTACTTACAGTATAATGAAGCCGCCATGGTGCAGTCTTTTGCTAGTCTGGATCCGCATGTCTGCTCAGGGTTCTTAGGAGAAGTATTCACAGGTGTCCAATAAAGCATAACAGGCGATGTAAATTAAAGCGAGGCCCGAAGGGACAAGCCAATCTCGGGGGGTCCGGGAGCATGCACCCCTGAGAAAGTTTGAAACTGCAGGTTGCCAAAGATGCGGTTTCATTTATTTTGGGGGACAAAGTGTTGAGTTGTTTACGATCATAAAATTAGACGCAGCAAGTAGTGCTGTTTCAGCTTTTTAAATACTAGGTTTTATTCTTGAAACGCCTCAGTCTGTAAGTCTAATTTGTTGTGTTATGTGAACAAAGTAATCGGAACAGGTGGCTACATTCGATTTTATATTTGGTGGAATTCCGCCGATTCTTAGAACTCTGTGACATACCAGAAATATAACCATCCCAAGTTTCCCCCCCCCCCCCACCCCTCATTTATCCTAAAATCAAATGATCCCCCCAAATTCCTCCCACCCCTCCCCACCAACCAGGCGATAAATAATGACCGGTCCCTCATTTAGTAACAATTGTCAAATTAAGCTCACTTGTTACAAGAGTTAACTTTACTTTACTTTTATCTTTTAGGTTTAATGTTCACAGTATGTTGATGATATATTTATCTATATCAGTGTTATTCCTACGTGGTATTATTTCTTGTGTATGTTTGTCTCAATTTGATTATTACACAAAATGTTTGCACTTTTCTGTTATATACTATGGGAAAGTTTATTTCGCGGCAAGGACAGGTTGGGAAATACTTTTGCGGCATAATAACGAAAATAATAGCGACAGTCGAGCATGATTAGGAGCATATTGCTTAATTCTGGAGAATGATGTGTCAACCCTTAATAAACTCTTGGTCGCCCTCACACTTACTGTGCGTCAGATGAACTTTGAACTTTGAACTTTAATAATTACTCCTATACAGGCTTTTCAGCAACTATTTACAATGGTGAAACAGATGAAACAATTTACTATTAATAACAAATGAATAGATTACAAGAGGTAATAAATAAAAATAAAAAAAATACAAAAAATAAAAATATACATACGAGTACTGTTAATATGCCCCTCTTAGGGAGTTCTTCAAAGAATGTTTCAGTGACTTTACTGAGGGCAAATTCGCTAGGTCACTACTCAAGGAATTTAATAGGGAAACTGCTCTGTAGGCAAAGGTTCGTTGACCGTTCGCGGACTTGTAAAAAGGGATCTGGAGTTTGTTACTATGCCGCGTAACTCGATCATGTATGGTGGTGCGTTTTTGTAGCTTGTTACATAAGTAGTCAGGTGCTAACTTATTGGCACACTTATAGGCCATAACTGTATCTCTAAGTTGTAATGTCTGGCACACTGACAACCAATTAAGTTGGTGTAATAGCGGAGTAACATGATCGTACTTCCTGGAACCGGTGATGATCTTACAAGCAAAGTTTTGGATCAGTTGCAGTTTCTTTATATTGGTGGAGGAAGTGTTTGACCACACTGTTGAGCAATAAAACATTTTGCTAAATACTAGCGATGAAATAACAAGCATTAGCGTTTCCTTGTCAAAACTGCTTTTAACTCTGTTAATCTGGACTAGTTTTGATAAACAAGAAGAGACTAAGTAAGAGATGTGATTATCATAGGTCAGGTGTGAATCAATAATCACGCCCAAGTCTTTTGCTGAGTCAACAGGGGTGAGGGACTTCCCCAGGAATGACACCGAGAAATCACTCGAGTGTCTATTTATCAGCTGCCTTGTGCCGATCAGCATAAATTTCGTTTTATCGGGGTTTATTAGCAACTGATTTTCGCAACACCAGATAGCGCAGTGAAGCGAAACACACGACCGTGCACAAGATCATAGCCTGTTCCAGGCTCTCGGTAGTTGGGGACGAGCGAAAACGAGTCCTCCCTCGTTTTTTTCTCCCTCGTTTTCGCTCGTCACCAACTACCGAGAGCCTGGAACAGGCTAACAAGATCACAGAACATTTTCCTGCCTTCAAATTGACCACGGCAAAAAAAAATTGCTAATCTAAGTAATCTACTCTCTTCACCTCAATATGGCTCCTTGCTGTATAAACTGGTTTGACTGAAATATTGTTATGGACTCGAGTCTAAGGCACGATACTTACTTGTTTTGAAATGGAATCTGGATTCCGGCACAATGTGACGAGGCGAAGAAGCGTGATGTGACCGTGACTAAACGATGACCACAACCGCATTATGATAGTGCGTCATTTAAAATATATTTTCACATCCTTTCTGTAATATTACTGACTTCTGACAATGAATAATAACGCTGATACGATTTGCATCACTTTATGCTGACTTCGTCAAAACAACGATGGTGCATCGTAATTCGTACGACATATTTGTTATCCTGATTTTCGTTGCCACAGGTAAGCTTCACTGCTACCGATTCAGGAAGAAGGGGGAAGGGGAAAACGGGTGAAGGGGACGAGAGGAAGGGTACGGCATCGTGCTATGAAAAGAACTAGGATAAGATTTCTCATTGGGAAATTGACACAAGTGCCGACTTAAGCTTTCTACTAAGTACAGAAAGGCTCGACAAACTTATTTCCGTACTTTCACTGTCTTCAATTGCCCAGGCCCCAACGATAATAAGAATGATGCGAACTGCTGTGGTGAGTTTAATACGGCCTGTTGCAGGTGAGCCGCAATTAATACGTTACATTTCTTCTGGTTCAAATTCAATTAAATTAGGAGCCCATGACATGGCCCATTGATTACACGCAAAAAGTCGAGTTTCAATCGATCATGGAGCTCGTCTCGGTCAGTAGAAACTTGAGCGTGGCTCCAAGCCCATCTTCTTGATCCGAAAATCAACACAACGCAGTCTAATCATAGGCAATTAATTGCAGAAACGTGAGAAGACTGGGAAAGAGTATGGTTGTTTTCCGTTTCTTTGAAAAAACTAAGATATTCAAATGAAAGATCAACTAAATTTGAGAGTATTTACCAAGAATAGAAGTATTTAGAGAAGGAAAATGGCAAAATGGTAGCTCTTCAAATATCACCTAAAATTGAGAGTTTGTATGGATTGGGTAATGGACAAGCCACCAAATTATGAGGATTTGTACGGAATTTTGCAACTTTTGAGATTCTCCCATTTGGACAATTTTCAACTGAAAACTCTCAAACTTGGCTGAGTAGCTTTTCATTCAGTAAAATTTCAGTTGAAATGTTTAGATTTTCAATCTAATCAATATAAGAAACTCGTCCCAGTCCTCTCACGTTTCTGCAATGGGCTATGGGAGAGCACTTAGCTTTCCCTTTCAGACTTTGTGTCATCTAAACTATAACTATTCCTAACGAAACATTGGATTGTTTTATCGCGGATATATTAAAAATAAAAAGTCGGTCCGGAATCCCCAACCGTTTTCAATTCTAGATCTCACAACGATTCGAATTGTTGTATGCGCATATCGCGACTCTGGTGTTTTGTCAACGTGTAACAGCGCTAGCGTTGTCAAGCGTTTCAGAGTGGACGGGGATACGAAAACGATAGTATGGACGCAAAGTTTAGGATGAGTTAACAGCACTAAAACGTATCGTTTTCTCAAACGCATTAGTAGAATTCTACTAGTATACTAATGCAAAGGCTGTAATCTCATTGGCTGAGCTATTGTACACTATCAGCCATTAGTGTGCAGTGGCTTGTTGTGGTCGACTGAAAGTCGTTTCGTTTTGCTGAAGCTTTGAAAGAACATTTAGAAACAAATGGATAAACAAAATTTTCGAGAAGACTAAAACGAGAGGATTTGCGGTTTCTTGAATTAAAAAAAGCCTGAAAGGTTTGACAGAAACTGATAAGCGCGCGTACACAATTGCAAATGTCAAATTGACAATTAATTCAGTCCGTGCGAGTTAACTCTCTAAAGCGTGAAGTTTAATACTAAGACTAGAAATAATTGGAATCGTTATTTGAAGGAAATTTCAGTTAGAATTCTACTAAAACAATTAGATTATTCGCTCTCGATTTCTATGAGGCGATAGTTGAGAAATCTCGAGCTCATAATCTAATTGTTAATTAGCGTGGACGCCACGTAATCTTTCAGGTTTTGCTCTTTACGAAGACCATCCGATTGAATTACAATGCTTGCGAACTTAACGGTGAATCCAGGTTTGAGTATTTCCACTACATTCCTGTGTAATAATGCAAGCACCGGCCGAAAAGAATGAAACAGTGAGAAGTC
Organism: Micromussa lordhowensis; assembly: GCA_964020085.1. Taxonomy (NCBI): domain Eukaryota; kingdom Metazoa; phylum Cnidaria; class Anthozoa; order Scleractinia; family Lobophylliidae; genus Micromussa; species Micromussa lordhowensis. Next base: position 45,856,864 of record OZ026595.1, on the reverse strand, counting down.
TGTTAAGCTTCAGCCAGCGCAACGATAAAACGACCTGTGAGGCAGTGGTCCGATTTTTAACATTCTATAACTACGTTGCTTTTCTTAGGGCCTGTTTACATGGAGGTGGGGGACCCCAGGTAGGTGAGGTAACCCGCCTAGGTGGGGTAACCCGCCTCTCGATATAATCTCTCATTTTTATTTGATCATGTTTACATGATAGGTGGGGTAACCCGCCTAGGCGGGTTGCCCGGTCTGCCAGGTAGGGTAACCCGCCTAGCCGGGGTCGCATTTTGCCATGTAAACGGCTCAAGATGGGGTAACCCGCCTAGCCGGGGTCGAGTTCATGTTACATTTGCAAGCGCGCCAAAGCGCGTAAAAATTTGAACCAGAACAAATTATGGCCGTTAACTGCCTCTGGCGCAGGCTTTGTATCATCAAAAGTGACAGTAAAACGCCGCATTGAAATGCTGCAGCGAGAGCAGAAAATAAAGATAAAATAACACTGACCGCCAAAATGCGTCTTTCGTCCGCCATTTTCAATGTTTACATGCCTAGCGACCACGCAACAACATCAAGTAAAGTCACCCCGGGACCCCGGGGTTGTAAGTTTGCATGTAAACGCTGGCCATTTTTCGACCACGGCTAGGCGGGTTACCTCACCTACCTGGGGTCCCCCACCTCCATGTAAACAGGCCCTAGGCGGGGGTAAACCCGAAAGCCGTATTTTGGCTGGGTATTATGTTTTTAATGCAAATATCTCGTTTACGTTTCAAGCAATCAAGAATCTCTATGCTCATCTCACATAGCTATGTTTTGGGTTGTTTGTAATTTTTTGGTGATTTTTAGGTATATTTGGAGAGAAATAGTTTTTCTCAAAGGATTAGTAAAATTGATGGAAATAGGAAATTTTGAAGATTTGTTGTTGTTTTAAAATTAGAGTTTGAAATTAAAAATTGGTAGATACACTCCAAACAGTTGCCCAACAACCTGGGGTGCCATTGTGCGGTCGGGCAACTGTCTGGTGGTGTTCCATAACCCTTTTTTTCCCTTTCAACCTCTCTTTAAACTTATCAAAATTTCACTTAAATTCACCTTTACCCCGCCTTAAGCTCTTATCTTACCTTAACTTTTTCTTCTTCTTTTTTCAGAAAATGGAACAGGACTGATTGGATCGTTTTCGGAGTTGTTCTATTCGCAGTTTTAGCTTTTTTTGCTGTGTGTTGTTGTGGTGCAATTTTTCAGATGTGTAAATGAAAAAATCTTTTGACCTCGGTGGGAATCGAACCCACGACTTCTGGATTAGATCTACCGTTACTCTGCCGACTGAGCTACCAGATCGGACAGAGAAAGTCAAGGACGATTTTAGGTGAAATCGTCCCCGACTTTCTCTGTCCGACCTCGTAGCTCAGTCGGCAAAGTAACGGTAGATCTAATCCGGAGGTCGTGGGTTCGATTCCGGCACCGAGGTCAAAAGATTTTTTCTTTTATACCTCGTGTGGTTCCCTGATTCCCTTTACTAGGGCTAACGCCTAGTGGGTTATTCGTGGGTTTAATTAGCACTTAAATTTACACTTCAGAGTTAATTCTCTGTTTCACCATTTGTGTTCATAGTGCTACGCGGCACAACATTCATATGTACCCTCACTTTCTCTGACGTTTGCCTCACCAAAACGGAGTTATACTCTTTTTGAAAAGCCACCGTTTAAGTCATGGTAACTCACGAGATAAATATTCGATTTCCATCAACAAAACAATAACAAAAGAATCAAAGCAAACGAAGACCAAGACTTTTGTCTTTCTTGAACTTTTCGTACGAGGAAGAATTAATTTTTTTTATAAGTTTCTGATTTTATAAGGCTGTCGATCGAGGTTCAAAATACACATTTTTTGGAATGATAACAGTTTCATTAGACTTAAGAATTGTAAAGGTTTTGGTTTTTACTGCGATTTTAGTGCGTTTGAACAACACTCGCGCTTTCGGGCATTGTGTAATGTTTTGGTCACCGACAACCTTTTGACTTTGGCTACTTTGACTCAACTCACGGGAGAGTCGACTCACCGCTGAGTCGAGCCAAATCACTCAAAATATGGCGGTATTCTTGTTTCTCTACCTACTACTTCTTTGGCTCAACTCAACGGTGCGTGACTCGCGTTGCAGCAAGGATTGCCCTTTTAAGGCCGGTACACACGAGGGAGCTTGCTCCCGCACGGCACGCTCCTGCAACACGCTCCCGGGGCAAAGCTCCCTCCTCTGCACCAACGATTTCTAGCGAAAAAATATGTTGCGCAACAAAACTTTTGCTCCCGAGTTTTGCTCCCTCATATCAAACTGGTTTGATATGAGGGAGCAAGCTCCAGGGGCAAAACTGTTGCACGATTCTGTTTCAGGAGCAAGCTCCCTCGTGTGTACCGTGAAATTTGCTTTGCGGGAGCGTGTTTCAGGGGCAAGCTCCCTCGTGTATACTGAAATTTGCTTTGCGGGAGCGTGTTTCAGGAGCAAGCTCCATCGTATGTACTGGTTGAGGTACTTACCCGGGAGCATGTTTCGGGAGCGTGTTTCAGGAGCAAGCTTCTTCGTGTGTACTGGTTGGAGTACTTACTCGGGAGCGAGTTTCGGGAGCGTGTTTCAGGAGCAAGCTCCCTCGTGTGTACCGGCCTTTACTCCTTGCTGTAACGCGAGTTGTCACGCTCCGTCACGCGCGGGACAAAAATTTACAGTTAACGAAATACACAATACAAGTTTTAAAAAAAATGGCAGAGATCAGGGTAATGGGCTCCTGCAGAGATGTAGGCCGCATGCCACATGAGAAATTCATAAAGGCCGGCAAAAGAGCTTAGTTTAAGAGCTTACTTAATTTGTTCCAGTTGAAATTTTGTAGTTTTAGATTTACTATAGTATTAGTCATCTACTTAGGTTATAATGTGTACTTAGTTCATAATAGTTGGATTTTTTATGACATTAGACCTAATTTATCTTGTATTATTAGTGTCTTTTATATCTGTACAAACACGCCCCCCATGGAAACCAGCTGAGTGTTGTTGGGGCCAGCGTGTTTCCTTGATTTAAATAAAGTGTACCATATACCATACCATATACCATATACCCCCTGGAAGGCAACTGATAATACTGAATATCAGAACGAGATTATTGAGATGTATATCGCTCGGCAAAGGGTGTGGAAGAGAGTGTGGAAAGGAGAAGAAACTCACACAACTTTCATCATGGCGAAATTAAGGGCCTGTTTACAAGGAGGGAGGGTTACCTAGTAAGCGGGTTAACCCCAGCTGGAGGGCAAAAGATAGCCCGGGTTTACAAACGTAACCCTACAAACCGGGACAGGTTAATGCGTGTTCATACTCAAAGGGTCTGGAAACAATTAAAAAGTTAACCCGAGTAGGCGGGTTAATCCTACCTGGAGTAGAAAATGTGCTGCAAAGGTTGGTCAAGACAACGTGAAAATAGGCGTTGTTACAATATTTCGGCTGGCCAACACCAGCCTTCTTCAGATTTATTGAATGGATACCTGGAGTGTTTACAAGGGAAAAAGTTAACCTGCCTGTCATGGTAACCAGGGTAATCCCCGCCTACCCGGGTAACCCTAGCTGCCTTGTAAACACGAGCAGGGAAGAAAGAGAAAATGTGCGAGTGTTAGGGTAACCCGCTTGCTAACCCGCTTGCTAGGGCAACCCTCTCTCCCTTTAAACAAGCCCTATGACAACATACGAATACAGCTTTCTATGTCCGTTACAACTATGCATACGTAATTGTGAACAGCAAAGAGGTTCGCCTTGGATAAACACTTTTGTCGAAGCAGAAAAAGGGTTGAATAAGAGGAGAATCAACGATTGAGTCTTGAGAACATCGTGCAGCCTATCAGTAAATGGGTGTTTGTAAGGTTTTCTAACATTGACGTAACGGTGGTGCTTGACAAGCAACCACAATCTCGTTCCCAGAGTCCTCGTTCCCCTTGACCAGCGGTCGGAAAACGAGAGCTCTGGGAGCAACTATTTAAGGCATGCGCCATAGATGCAGACTGCGCAGTGAAACTGGATGGGCAGAATTCGGTTATTTTCTTTGTTATTCAAAATGGTTGCTCCCAGAGCTCTTGTTTTCCGACCGCTGGTCAAGGGGAACGGAGACTCTGGGAACGAGATTGAAGCAACCACTGTTAGGCACTGCACTGACTGCGCAACCGTAGGACCAATGGTGGCGCTGGATGACTACAACGACAACTTTAATTTGTGCTTGGCGTTGCATAGCTGTTCACCGCGGTGCACTACCTGATCGAAGTACGTAAGCCGCGAGAGAGCTTGTAAAAACTTTCTACAAACTGGACGAGAACATCGCTTGATGAATTGGATAAGGCCGAAAGGTATCTCAATCAGGGGATAACACTACCAGATAGGTTAGGTATCAGAGTCTATGAGCCTAAGCCCGGTGCATGAGTCGGTGAGTCTCACCAAATTATTTAGAATTTGCCGGTATTCATTTACCTCTCTACCTCCTACTGAGGATAACTGGAATAACTTGCTAGCCACATCACGTGTACGCATTGCGGACCTATGTTTTGTCTCGCTGAAATCGGTAAAATAAGCAGAAAAATAAACAATTCTTAAAGTATTTTGTTTGAAGTTAAATTGCCAAGCAATCTTTCAAACTCGTCAGTTATATCTCTTCCTTTTATCAATACATTTGAACATCATTTAAATGTTCTCTTCTGTTCATTCAGTGGGAAAGCAAGAGACAATGGAATTTTTTTCTTGAAGAAGTCTTGGGTTGGGTGTATCGCTGTGACGTGAGAGTTGTCAAACCGTCGTCATCACTTACAAAATATGTGATTGTAGTCAGAGATATTTTTCTAACAATAGCTCCACTAGACCTATAATCCGGTAAAGTTTGAGCTGTTTCGAATTGTTTTCGTTCTGTACCCTTCCATTAAGTTTGATCTCCACCGCCCTGTCGAGTCTGGTCTTCGCCACAATAATAAACAAAATAGCCTCCATTGTTACCTTGTGCGTCACATTTCGCCCAACCTTTATAATTCCACCCAGTATTGCGAAATTCTCCGCGGTGGAAATTTCGTTTGAGCAGTGGGGGGTCTCGTTTGTCAAAGTTTTGTTTTTGTTTTTATTTGTTTCCTCTGGTATTCTGGAGGAGCTGTATTTCTGGTGTTTACATAATACGGTTTCAACGACTGGCACATCAAGAATGCGCCAAGTCCAAGTGAATGACTGCGAACGTGAACAACAGAGGGCGTAAAACTCCAAGGCATTTTCCATTGAAAACTACTGATCCGTGGTATAGCAGACTGGTTATGCAATTCTTTAAAAAAAAATTCATAGATGCTTTCACGCTAGACAAAAATAAATCCCCTTTTTCCTTTTTTTTAATATTATTTTTGTGTATTTTTCATACCTTTGGCACACTAAGGCCGCAGCTCGTCACGTAGATTTTTTCAACAAGTTGAAATATAAAATTGAGTATTGTCTTATATAACTTAAATCCATTCTTTGAAATGATTCCGCCTCAGAGATTACGGTGTAAGTTTAATATCGCGATATACGTAAGAACAGACGAACAAAAGATTCGTAGATAACTCAATGACCTTGAAAAGTTCCTCATTGTGGAGCAATGATCATGACACATGCGTGTGAATAACACTTGCCGTCAGCATCTTCATCATTGTGTGTTTTCATTAGCTCCAAATCGGTCTGACAAGCTGAAGGGGGTACGCGTTAAAATCCACACTGCGTTGTCACATTTCAATACCACGGAGTTGTTCCGCAAGTCATTAGCTCTATCGATGATGGCCAAAGCAAATAATAAGCATTTCCTTTCTGTGGTCGCTGTTTTGATTTCATTTGCATTTGGCGAAGGTAAGTCAATATTTGACTTTCAACTTGTGTTTAACGCGATTTATATCTGGTTTGCGTTGATTGCAGTCTTTGATCTTTTGAGACAACTGCGCACGATCACTCAAAAGCAAACATTTGTTCAGCTTTCCTACAGATGTCTTATATAATAGCGAACTGCACGAATAACATGAGCCGACCGACTAGCATATTTAAATTTAAATTAATGTAACATTTTAGTAACAAACAACTTAAAAGTGACCTTGTTCTGTTCCGTCAACTTCTATGGGATTGCAAACGTCTTTAGGATTACATATTTTACTTTCACACCCACTTCTCGTGATCAAGAACTAAAAGCTAGCGTTGATCATAATGATATCGTGACATTTTGAGGACAGACAAGCCATTAGTAAATAATCTTGGTCTGGATGATTGAAATCCCCCGCTCGCTTCAGAAAAGCCGCCTCGCCAAATAGGCTTGCGAAAAAAAACCAGTTTCGCAACTGAAAACAGGCGAGAACTTATCACCTTCGGAAATTGCACGAGAACACCATGTTGGTGAAAAGAATATGCTTAGTTTTTATATCGGGGACAGACTTGGCTTTGTTTTCATTTCAAGTGAAACCCTGAAAATCCGTGTTCTTGTCACAAGACACATTCTTAACCCCTGATGCACAAGGTGCGATCAACTGCTAAATTCCTCTTACAGGTCGATGGATGAATTGACACTGAAAGTGCAGTTCAAGTAGAGTCTTACTTCACTTGTTAGCCGGTACAATGTCAGTCAGTCATTAATTTATGCGACCAAAGGATTTATTTATGCTTCGTGATCATTCGCCCAACACCACGCTGTGCTCAGTGTTTCTTGAGTAGATATTGCTATAATGTACAAGTTTTTACATGCCATATCAAGTTTATAACTTCGCTTATGAAAGTATTACGTAACAGGAAAACGAGGTTCAGAAACCGTTATGTATGTCCATTTTTCGACCGACAAATCCAATTAGCTAGCTAGTTCAGACAATAGCGAGACAATATTGCTACTCGTACTGGGCTCGTACCCCATTAGGGCCCAGTTATATGGTCTCGGGTACCCGAGACAACCCTCCCCCGAGCTACCCTGGCCGAGGTAACATTTAGCTTGTTTCTTTCTAAAATTCAACCAGCCGTTTACATTAGGATCGCCAACTCGTCTTGGGGGGCGAGACAACTCGGGTGGGCGAGTTGTCTCACCTCGGCAGGTAGGGTAACCCTGGCAAGCGGGACAACTTTTCTACATATAAACGCTTTGGCTCGCCTGACCGGGACATCTCTCGGCGTGGCGAATGTCACGTAATGCTTAGATTTAGGATTTATAGCAGAAATTCGTATTAAAGAAGTAAAAATTAACTCGGCAAAACCCACTGTGATCGAATGACCGAGAAAAACCCAAAGAAAGAGGGATATTTGCACATTTGATTATTCAGTAAGGTTTATGAATAATCATGCTGGGTTAACTTTGACTCGGCCTACTGGAACTATGTTTTCACATATAAACGCTCGATAAAGTTACCTCAGGGGAAGGGTTGTCTCGGGTACCCGAGACCATATAACTGGGCCCTTTATGAGATTTTGGTGATACTGATCTAGAATAATCAAGGTCAGGGTTAACGTTACCAGTCAAAATGATTAACCACCCCGGAAATCTAAAAATGCAATCCAATAATTTTTAGTGCAAAGTCCTTAGAACTGAGGACCATTGGTAAAGGACCTCCAAGTAAGCTAAGCAAATGCTAATGTAGCCTTCAGATGACAATATTTTCGTCAACTAGACACAATATAATGACATACTAAAGGACCGTAACAGAAATCTGCTAGACTTTTCATTCTCTACTTGCACAAATCCCATAATACACCTCTTTTACCCCCCCCCCCCAAAAAAAAAAAAAATTGCATTATTATTGTTTGCAATTTCTGATGGGACATGAAGGTGTCCCGAGAATAATCGAAAACAATGCCTATGCAAAGTTTTTGGGGGTAAAAGAGGTGTACTATGGACTGTGCAAGTAGAGAATTGTTAAAGATGATTTCCAGTCCGTACTGCGCAGTCTCGAGAGTGTGTTTGCGTTTTTTGTTTTGTCTCATGTAAGACATCACAAAATGTAAACATTTCGCAACTACTTACATGAAGTAAATTTCAAAGCTTCAGAACAACCGCGGATGCGAAGCGGTCGAAGCTTTGTGCTTCTTTCTTTCTCATGTCACGTAATGAAACAACTTCGCAGATGTACAAATCAATGAAGCGTTTGGAAAAAAATTTAAAAGGCCTCAAAGATCAGTTACGTGATTCGTAACGAATAACATCGCTTCGCATTCCATCGAGTGGGAACTTGTAATATGTATAAACATTAGGGTGCTGCGCATGCGCAGTACGACCTGGAAATCATCTTCATCTGACTCTTCATCTGAGGGTTCATATGATCTCCCTTTATAGGGTAGGTGAGGCAAGTGGCCCTTTGAAAATACTCAGAAATTGTCTCTTTCCCACTCCCCAGAGATTTCTTTGGTACCTATTGTGTTTTGCTCCTTTGTATAATCTAGCGGGGTAATGAAAAGTTTTTGTTTTGGATCGGAGTGAGTTAATACAGTGTTTCCCTTTTTCACCTCATAGGTTCCTTCGTTACGTATAACACTCAAGTCGGATGTAACGCAACACTGGTGTGCAATCAAGCTGGGAATGTCACGTGGATATATACTGCTACATCAGAAAACGTTGAAGGTCAGACGCAATAATGTGTACCAGCACTATCACAGAACATAATGTATGCAAATTATGCAAGTGTTAATATACCTTGCTCTTCCTCCGCAGCGTTGTGTGAGCGTGTATGAAGTCTGCCTTCTTGCTAAGTAGCAGGAGGTTTAATAGTTTGCTAGAGTTTTCTGTGTCCTGACTTGTAAAAAAACTCATTTATTTATTATTTACTTATTTATTTATGTACTTACTTCTGTATGTATTTAACACTACGACCATATATCTATGTATTTTAATTTGTGTTTTATTTCTCTCATTTATCTGCTGACAGGGCAAAGATTCCAATCTCAGACACATGCATTCTTTTCAACTTTGTCCATTATCGATGTGTCTCAAAGCGATAAC